>JBBPLL010000742.1:0-13398 GCA_038089755.1 Leccinellum rugosiceps | reverse complement strand
AGGCTATTGTCTATATATGTATAAGCTTCTCAGAAAATTTTCAGAGGTATAGATATAAATGTGGTTGTGTTATGACTCAAATACTTTCAACCAAATGTGGCTGTGTAAAGGTCTGTCCACTGATGAAAGGTGGCAATGTTAGATGGTGTGGATCGGAGCAAGCAGACGACAAATCGTACTGTGGACCTATCCATACCAAGATAGGCGTGAATATGAAAGGCACCTTAGAATAGTGGGAACGACCGGAGTCTTCCTACCCTACACGTTTCTTGTGCACCTGCGCGTGCAAAGGGCCAGTTCATGTGAGCAAGGGACCGATGAAATCATGCGACGGCCTCGGGAGGCACGTTTTCCACTCTCCAGTGCAGCTGGTCAACCAGCTCGGCGAACATGCTAGGTCGCTTGCAGCTTCACGTAGTGCTATGGAAGCTAATACATTGCTAATACAGAGAAAATCAGAGCGGGGAAATCTGGTTCGAAGCCATGTCGAAGGGAAGACTCCTCCAAGTTGACGTCTATGACGGATTTAGACGTCATTTCTCAAGGTGTTTGGGCACAGTCATAATAAACGGATTAACAATCTCAGTCGTGGTTTCTTGTCTTATACACCCATGCTGCTAGCACTAAGCAATCAGACAAAAGGTAAACTACCTTGTCATACGATCAACCGAGTTACAGCTTCGACTTCATAGGCTCCCCCGTCGTATTGTCCAGATTCGCCATGAGCGTCGCCATACTCTCCGCCGACGTTGTCGGATACGTCACCCGACCATCGTCTGTCCCAATACCCATCAGAGACCGACAACGGAGCCCCAAAAAGGATTACGCACCAAAGTCGGTAAACACCCCCCACTTTGCGACGACGTCTTCTGGCGCCAACGTCACGTTGGTCGGGAAACCGTATCCGCCCGTTCGTTGCCAACGTGTCTCGGCCGCCCAGCCGCCCGATATCTCAAACAATCTCCCCGTCGTCTCGGTATTGTCTCGGCTACTGAGGTATCCCACGATGGGGGCAATGTAATCAGGCTGGAAAAGTGATGTTTAAGTGATTGGACTAGAGAAGGCGCCGAAGGTGGGTACCTTGAATGCATCGACCATCTCTTTCGGCCTAGAAACAGTGTCGGTGTGAAACCACATGGGGAAACCAAACATCGACCGACCATATCGTCATCGTCATCGCAGTACCCGCACTCGGAGCGATAACGTTGCAAATAATGTTGTACTTCTTCCCTTCGAATGCAAGCGTCTTTGTCAATCCCATGATGGCAGCTTTGGCAGAGCAATACTATCCAAAGGGAAGTGAGATAACGACGCAACCGACAGTCAGCATGGCTCACGTTTGTCTGTCCAAAGTTTCCGTCTGGACAAACATAATTTCAGACTGCAGAGTGACAACATATGCGTATGTCAGACTCACAGATACCAACTTGCGAACTCGTCGACACGATCCGTCCATACTTTTGTTTCTGGAACACGGGCCAAACAGCTTTCGAACACTAGTATCGGCATCAGCGAACCTTCAAAGTCGTCTACGGTACCCGAAAAACTAACCTTGTAGGTAGCTCTAAGATGGATCGCCATCACGAGATCCCACTCTTGCTCCGACATGGCAGTAAACGAACGATCCCGCAACACGCCCGCGTTCGCCACGAGGACGTGTACACCGCCAAACGCGTCCAAAGCAGCCTTGACGATGCGATCGCCGTCCTCTGCAGAGCAAATAACCGGAGCCGCCTTACCGCCAGCTACGAGTTACGCGTTAGGATCCAAAAAATTCAACAACTAGGGTAGCAGCGGTCCACTCACCTTGTTGGACTTCCTCACATACCGCGTTGGCACCCTTTTCGCTGACGTCGTTCACCACCACGTTGGCTCCCAGTCGACCGTACATGAGCGCGTAGGCACGCCCGAGTCCCGCTCCAGCTCCGGTGATGATGACAGTTTGGCCATCGAATCGAACCGGTGACGTCGATTGAGCATTCGACGGTAGAGTGGAAGCGACTTCGAGCTATCAACGCGATGAACCACGGTACTTTCCCGTTCGAATGCATGGCATACCGTACTCTCGACGTCTGCGGGAGACTCTGGACTATTGTCTGTTTTAGAACATATAAGAATGTGGGTACGGCGTGCACTTACTATCTTGGGTTCGAAAAGTCAGCGACTTCCGACCATTTGAGTTTGACCTGAACGCTCATGAGTTAACACCAACCGCAAGAAATGCAATGTTCCTCACCGCAGAAGGTGTAAACGTCTCGTCCGTCTTCCAAATCGCACCCTTACTTCTCTCCCACCGATTCTCCGCTATGAAGCCCGCTCCAACCTCAAACACACGTCCTGAAGCGTTTGGACCCTCGGGGTGACAGACTGCGGCAACGAACGGTGCCACGAATTCAGGCTAACAAACCGCGTTCAGCCGTTAGTGCACCAATTATCCACGACCCCATCTCACCTTCAACTTTTCGAGAACCTCGGGCGGCATGATAGTTTCCGTCATCCTTGATGCGGCAGCCTGTCGACGGAGTCAACACGCGTGTTACAGACGAGACACGAAAAAGAAAACGCACGGGTGCAATCGCGATAGCATTGATATTGTACTTGACACCCTCCCTTGCGAGAGCCTTCGTGAACCCGATCAAACCCATCTTTGCCGCACTATAGTTTGCCTGGCCAAAGTTGCCTGTCACATTCGTTGGGCAGGAGGTACGCGTGTGAGCGACAGAGCAAAGAAAAACGAAACACACCATAGATGCCCGCAGCGCTCGACGTGTTGATGATCCGCCCAAACTTTTGACTGCGGAAATGCGGCCACGCGGCCTTGGTGCACGCAAAAGCGCCCTTGAGATGTACGGCCACGACCTGATCGAACTCGGCGTCCGACATGTTCTTGAACCTACAGGGCCGACGGTCTCGTTTCAGCAAGACGGTGAACGAACACAGACGCACCCCTTGTCCCGCAAGATACCCGCATTGTTGATGAGAATGGTGACGCCCCCAAAGGCGTCGATGGCGCTCTTTATGACCGCCGCACCGTCCGTCACCGAAGAGGTGTTCACCACAGCGCGTCCGCCCGCTGAACAACCCGATCACGATCACGTCAGAACCGAATCCGAGTTAGACCGGCAAGGAAACCAACGGCAGAAACGGAGACAAAGTCAAGCCACGCCGAACGAAAGAGCAGCCCACCTCGTTTGATCTCGTCGACGACCTTCTGCGCCGCCTCTGCATTGAAATCGTTCACGACCACGTTCGCACCGCGCGATGCAAACAAGAGCGAGTAGCTGGTAGGAAAGACGTGCGGTAAGGATCCCGACGAGGCCTCGGAAAGACGTACGCTTTGCCTAGTCCGCCGCCTGCACCGGTCACGACGACGGTGTGGCCTTTGAATGACAACTTGGACATACTTGAATTGTGGGTGATAACTAGCCTCGGGCCCGGGAGAGCATGTGCTCTTATTAGGAGGTAAGAAATCACGTGTGAACCGGGTCGGGATTCAATTCCACTGCCATGTCTCGACCGCAAGACGACCGAAATCAAGAGGCGACGGTATACTTGGCAAATATTTCTTTCTAATTCAGTACCTCTTGTAGTGTCTAATTTCGCTACCAGGGAAACCTCGACGAGCGGGTCACGGACGCGATAATATGGGAGCTCATGCTGCAAGCCGGGCCAGTAGGTACATACGTCTCGTACTCGCGTCTATCAAAAAGATTGACCCCTTTTCCCCCAGTCAACGTGCATCTACCAAAGGACCGTGTATCCATGGCACATCAGGGTTACGGTTTTTGTGAATTCCTGACAGAGGAAGACGCCGAATACGCGTGCAAAATCATGAACCAGATAAAGCTGTGGGGAAAGCCCATACGTGTGAACAAGGTGTGTTGCGAACGTGGCGTGTGCGATACTGCTTTAACTGTAGCGCGTACAGGCATCTTCGGATAAAAAGCAACTGGATGTCGGTGCGAACCTCTTCATCGGAAACCTGGACGAGAACGTGGACGAGCGACTACTATACGACACGTTCAGTGCGTTCGGGATCATGGCTACGACGGCCAAGGTGCGTCGCCAGATGCCTCCCTCTCATATTGTAGTTCACACAACCTCCAGATTGCTCGAGACCCCGGCTCGGGAATATCAAAAGGCTACGGCTTCGTTTCGTATACCGACTTTGAGTCCTCCGACGCAGCCGTCGAATCGATGAACGGTCAATTTCTCATGAACAAGGCCATCACGGTACAATATGCGTTCAAGAAGGACGGAAAGGGCGAACGGCACGGTACATCCGCAGAACGCCTCCTTGCCGCCCAAGCCCGGAAAAACAATGCGCTGCCCGTTAGCGCTCGACCACCTCCCGCGCCAATGGGGTTCGGTGCTCGACCTCCCATGCCCGGATTTCAAGGACCTTACCAGGGCCAGTTTGCAGGCGCGTTGGCACAGCCGCCTCCACCACCCGGGTTCACGTCTCAGCAGACGGTGGTGCCCCAGCCGATGCCTATGATGGGCACGCCAGTTGGGATGCCAATGGGAATGCCACCACCGCCAGCGAATATGCCGATATTCCAGCCTGGCGCGTTCCCCCCTCCGCCACCGCCTGGATTTACGCCCGGCATTATACCGCCACAGGGAGGAATGGCTCCCCCTCCTGTACCACAATACTAGTGTATGTTATACTTTTTGTGTTGTGATGAATATTGCTATGAGCCTGTGGGATTTACGCGCCCTTGGGGATGGTTTGGGCAAGACGGAGAATAATAATTATTGATGAGACGACGACGAGACGAGTAGGCACCTGGCAACTACTACGTGCTACACAGTGACGCGGAAAACGGCTCCATAAGAGCTATTTGAGGCCGGAGCGCACAGGAAACAAGTATGTAGAAAGCGCTCAGGCAAGTCAACACAAGACCCAAACGGAATAAGAAGCCGACAAATGTCAAGCCGTGGAGAATAAGGTGAACGAGTAATGATATGAAAATAAAAAAACCGTTAAACACAAAAGAAAACAAAGCAACCAGGGACGGAAAAGAGGGAGGGATAGAGATGCATGGCATACAGTTGTCTGCGAATGAATGCCGAAATGCGTACGGGGTAGCAATGGCAGAGGCGAAACGAGCATGTATACGCAATTAGTTGGATACGATGTGTTTCGCAGTAGTGCGCAGCGGCAAACAGATGATGGAAAGATGCAGTGGGAGGGATGCATGGAGAGATAGCAAGGCAAAAGTAACACATAGGCAGATAAGACATGAGGCTAGAGTGTGTAATCAGACATTGAGATTGCGGATGAATGCGAGGTTGGAAACAGGATGTCAAGCACAGGATGAGATAAAACTGGAGATGTCGTGCGAGATACTGAACAGTGCTCGGACGAGCTTCGAGCTGCGGTTTACTTCTTGAGCATCATTTCAATCTCCTCGCCGCGACTCGAGTTGTTCTTGGCCCATTCGATAGCGAAGAGCGATGCCTTGAGGAATTTCTTGTGGGCGTACTTCTGACAAACGTATTGCTGGACAAAGTTGTCTTCTAGGACCTTCTCGCAGATCCACTGGTGACCAGGTTCCAAATGTTCCGCGACAAACCCAGAATGGTAGACAAACGCTTCGTTCTATTTGGGAACAAGTCACATGATCAATTATCAGGGGAAGTAGCAAAAAATAGACCCAAGCTCACCCAGTCACCACCGAGCATCTTCCTCGCGCTGTACATCGAGACAGCTGCAATAAGACTCGGCTTGCATCTCAAAAAGCGGTGGTCCAGCAGGGTAACCTCGGCCAAGAACTTGCCCAACGTCCTCGTCTGAATGTCATAATCGTCGGCCTTGCTGATCTTTCGCATCCAGCTGTACGGGGAACAATACTGCGAAACCTTGAAGTCCAGGGTCTGTAAAACAATGCGCTCCCCCTTGAGGATCTCTTCCTTGGTATAGCCGTTCTCTGTCATGAAGACGAACTCGTCGACTGATGGCGCCAAAATCTCTTCGTACTTTGCAGCGATGAACATAGCGGTAACTCCGACGAGCTGCAGCTTGACGAGGGAAACGACTCTCCTGGTGAGGAAACGATCGACGATATTAATGGCAATCCAGAGGGTCTCGGGAAGCATATGCCAACGCAGGTGTACTTGAAGTAGCCAGTCGACAAGGGTCTGTCGCATGGACCACGTAATCTCGTTCTGCCCATCCATGTAATCCGGGTTGGGCATCACGTCCTCCTGTCGGAGAACCGATCAGCGGACGAACTCTCGGTTAACGAGCGAAAGATTACCTCGAGTTCCGACATGTACTTGAAAATCTCGTCCGAGTACTCGGACACCATTGTGGTGTCAAAGATGTCAACTTCGTCCTGGTAAGTTCGCTGAACGTCGGTTATTTGCTTGTAGTGTCTCATGGCTTTTTCGGTGTCGACATCTGGCCAAATGCGTGGAGACTTGGACCCGGAGCCGTCAGGCTCGGGGACATTTTCGTCGCTGACGCCAGTTTCTTGAACGCCCACCATGTCTTGCTCGTCCTTCTCTTCGAGCATGTCGGCGAGTTCTGACTCTGAATCTTGAACTTGTTCGACATCCATTTCGACCTCTTTCTCTTCGACGACCTGGGTGGGGACGGCTACTGGTACAGCGGTTTCCTGCCGCGACATCCGCTTGAAAACGGATGGTCTGTGTGCGCGTACGGTAGATGTGCGAGAGGCATTCTCTGTTCGACCAGGACCCGCTGGGACGCGTTGTGGGCCGGTAGCAGCAGCCAGCGATGAGGAGCGGGTGCGCTTTACTCCCTGTTCTGCATTGTCCTTCAGGCTTTCTTTTGCAGCGGCCTTAATGACGTCCTGTAAGCGCGCGACTTAGCGATATGTATCGGTTCAAACACTCATCCACTGACCTTTCGGTTGACCGCGGTGGTGGTGACCTCACCGAGAGCGGGTCGCTGTGAACCACCCTTGAGACCGCTCAGGATAGCGGACGCGCGCGAAGTACTGCTGGCTGTGACGCCCGAGCCTTGACGAAGATGTCTGCTGGTGGCATTTTCGTCGCCATTTACCTTGCGCTGGGCGCCGATGCGAGTTCTAGTTGGTAACTTGTCACGATGGGTGAGTATATGAAAGGGTGAGCGAGGGTCGACTTACGCGGGCATTGTTGGCCATGTTAGCTGCTACAGGACCTTGCGGAGGGATACAGAGACAAAGAAGAGGAAAAAAAAAAAGCTAATAAAGCCGTGGCTTGAAGTGATGGAAGTTGGAAGAGAGAAAGAGTTGTCAGCCGCTGGTCGAGTTGAGAACTTGAACTTTGAACGATTGTCGCGTACAACGCGAACCACTCACGTGATCCAAAAAAACACTCCAAAACAGACACGTCGCGTCGCGTCGGATTCAATTCTTCTCCGATCTCGTCCACTCATTTTGACGGTGTCCGGTCGGGTGGACCTCTATCGGTTCCACCAGCCCGTCGTCCGTCGCTGAGCCGAGCGTGGTGCTCCTTGCTAGTTGCCATCCCACACTGTGTTCTGGTAGTAGCTCTTCTTCCAAGGTGGATGGAGTACGTGATGATTTCGTAGGTCCTGGAGAACTGCTGCGCGGGGTCAACACGCCTGGGCTATCGAACTGCGAGGGTGCATGGCACGTCGCCGTGCAGACCGGTCAACGTAGGCCGGGTGTGTTTGAGGGACGTCAGCGCCTTGTTGGCGTCCTGCGTGTGGGTCATAGGAGTGTCATTGGCAGGTCGTTTCTCCGCGGTGTGAGCGGGCACGGCAAACAAGGGAATGACGCCTGGCTGGTGGACGTACACTCGTTACATGGCGCACGCCGGTCCTCGTGTATGTGACAGAGAAATCGGTGGTGCTGCCAACAATCAACCCGTCGACGTTCAGAACTCGTACTCCTCTCGTCATTCGCTTCGTGGAGCTATACGTAGACATGCGCAAGGACAGGGCAGCCAAGGAGACAGTACAGCACAAGCGTCGCTTCCTCGTACTCGCAGATGCTACGATCAGAGCGCTCATCATCCCTTCGCTCAAGTTTCTGTGGGAGTTACCGCACTTCTCTCTCGACACTCAAGAATAACACTCGTCTCGAGGCCATTTACCAGGCGAGTATCCCTGCCCTACCCTCCCGCTCGAATCCCTTACCCTTCACAAGTTACACAGCAGGCCTTCCGTTTCTGCCTTAAGCACTAGCGCAAGGTTGAGTTCCGTTGCTTGTGCGAGACAATCCGTCTTCACCTCGCCAGTATGTCCACCAGGTCCATTCTACCAACCTATCGGACCCGGACATCCTCCAGCACCACCTTGGCACCCACTTTGCCCGCCTCAGCACCTCCGCTGATTCGAGCTCGAGTTCTGGCGAGAAGCATTCCACTCTGTCGAGGATGTCCACACGCCCAGCAATGATGCTACATTACTATGACAAACTCACCAAGATATTCCTCACTAGCCACACTGCAGTGTGGGGCCGATATTGTGCCGTCGCCACCACCATCGGTGGTAGATCCAATGAGGAAATGTCCTGTCTTGCAGGCCAGGTCCTCGTTAGTGCACTTGCAGTCCCAGTCGGGCAGTGTACCGACGAAGGTGACACCCACTCCAAGAGCGACCGTCTGGCTGCCCTCCTTGGACTACCCAAGGCACCTACTCACGCCGGACTCCTCAAAGATGCTGAAAGTGGCTGTCTCGTCGCTAACACTCCCCCACTCATCTTCTCCAGCTTTCGAGAGATGTCCTCCGCCTCTCCCCAGCCCCGATCAGGATACTCTGTGGCATTCTCAAGGATTCTTTCGACCCCGTCACTCTCTGCGCATCCACAATACCTCTCATCTCCTCGCGATTCCCATATCCCGGCTACCGGCCACTCCTCTCCCGTGCCTTACTCTCCCACCTCTTCTCTTAACTTTCCCAGGTCTACAGCACTCTCAAAGTGAGCACTCTCCTCAACCTGGTCAAGCCCTCAATGACTTTGGGCCTGAGCAAGTCGGGGGATATGTCGTGGGCTGCGCACACCGCAGTGAGCTCCATATCCGTGTAGACCATGCTATGGAGACCATATTCTTCATCAACGATCCCTTTGCCCACTCTGACAGGTCCGCCGTCTCCAGTCCGAGCAGCCTCTCACCCCACGACAACACTACCGTCCAGCCGTCCTCAGCCGAGCTCCTGCGTACCCAGTTGAGCTCCCTGTCAACGGCGCTTCACAACACTGCGCGCGTGATCGACCCAGAGCCGGTATTCTCCCCCGATGAACAGGCCATCCAGTTCACCGAGCTTGTCGCCGCAGCCAGCGCTGAACGGCATGCCCTCTCTCTGCGCAAAGCGCTCGTCGCACGCCGCCGAGAGCTGCTCTCGGAGCTAAGCGTACGCAGAGAAAAGGAGGAGGGGTCCCCCCGCACGCCAAGAAGTTGATCGAGGAATAAAAAGAAAAGGAAGATGCTAAGAAGAAGAAAATCGAGCATGCACGACGGGAAATCGAGTCGATCAGGACAGAAGAGGGCAAGAAACTCATACAGGATTTGATGAAGCGTGGTAGGCTCAAGGTGTCGATCGCGGTATGTCCTAGTTCCTCTATCGTTCACTCTATATGGCTGATACGTTTGTCTAGGATATGGAGGACTTGAGCGAGGTCAGACCGATGGGTCTCCAAGTCGAGCAGCTGGAAGGGGAAGCAGCTGAGCTGGATGCAGAGAGAGTATCATACGCGCTAGGAGATGTTGTTGGCTCCATGCGAGGAGTATCAGAGACGACGGGCGGTGGCGCAGAAGCAGATGGAGGACAAGGAGAAGAGAAGGGCTGCGTATGAGGAGAAGGAGGGGGGAGGAGAGGAGGGAGCGGGAAGCAGCAGAGAAGGCTGCACAGTGGGAAGTGGAAGAGCGGGTGAGAGCCGAGGTGGGTGAGTGTATCTTGGTTGATGTCGGTGTGTGTAGTGGGACTGACCCCGAATTACAGAGCAATGTGTGGCGGAAGAGGCTGAGGCAGAAAGGAAACAGCAAGAGGAGGAATGGTTGGCAGAACAGCATCGACAACGCAAGCAGGAATGGGTTGCTGCAATGGAAGAAGTGCGCAAGAGGGCACAGCGGGAGCAAGAGGTGGAGGAACGTGCAAAGTCCACTCTGCGAAGACAGGTCCTCCTGCGGTTACATGTGCCGAGGACAGGGATCGCGTACTGTTGGCGGTCCATCTGCTCCCATGACCACTTCGACTACGGTGAGCATGATGGTGGGGGACCTCGCCCGTGTACGTTCACAGAATCCAGACGAGTGGGGTCCACCAAGGATCAGAGGCAGCATGTGGCGTCAACATTTGGCCGAGGAGTGTTGGGAGCAGTCGCCCATTTGCCGGCAGCTACCATCGCTGCGCTGCCTCCATCCGAAAGCAGGAGGGACACAAACGGGTTTGACATGGTTCTGGTGAGGAATGTGTGGAGACCAAAATCTTGTCACAGGCCATGCTTGTGAAATTCATTTCCCTTTTTACTCTTTACTTTGCCTTACCCCTCTTTGTCATTCCATGCAAAATACTATGGCTGTGCTGTATCTTGTCTCACCTCTGATCTTCCTTGTCATAATCTATCCTCCTTTTCATGCAAATGCATTGTGCAGATAAGCTGTAGACTGGATGGTCAAATTTGTCATTCAATGGGCCCAGAGGGTGTTATGCTGTGCACCTTCCAGCAGACGCCTTCTCAACTCTACCCTGTCAGTAGATGCTGCAGGGGCTCATGAGGTATGCTACCTATCTTCCAGCAAGGAGCTCACAAAGAGTCATGTCAGCCGGTGAGGGACTCGGACTAAGAGATTGAAGACCAATGGCAAGGTCTCTGGGCAATCTTGGAGGTCTCACAAGAATGGAGGTTCAAGTGGATCACTGTGGATGATGAGTTAGAAGATGCTGAATTGCGTAGACTCGGAACTAGCTAAAGGACACCATCATGCTACAGCGGGTATTTATAGATATGAGTACAGTGCACAGACCAAGCTGTGTGCATAGCAGTGAGAGAGAGCAAGACATAAAAGGAAACGATACACGTAACATCAGAAGAGAGGAAGACATAGAAGGAAATGATGTCATGTGTCCATTATGGCTAAATGGGAGTGTCTATGACAAAGGCATTGTCCTCAAGAAGATAGAGGGAAAAAGGGTAGTCCCAAGTCGTGAAAGTAGCCTCTACTGTGGGAATTCTGTCAGGGTGAACCAAAACCATAACATTACCCCCTTCGTAGTATCGTGGACGCTCTGAGTCCACTAACATCCTAAGGTGAATGGTCTCCAGAATTGTGTTCAATTGCATTGTCCATGTCGCTGTCCGAGAGCCGAGGTGATTGCACGCAAACCAGGCAGTCATTTGGGTAGTGTCTGTATCCTGTTGAGATTCGTAGATTCTATTCTATCTGCTCTATGATATCTCATAGTGTGACAAGACGTCACTACTACTGACACATAGGGTGACATATTCGCTTATGTACACGACACGTGTCTTATCTCTTATCTTCCTATCTTTCTATCGCTTATCGTATTACTCATCACATAGATAAGCACTTATGTCTTATTGGACGATAAGTTATCTTACTGCGGATGACTCATATCTTCGTCATCCTTATTCTCTGACATTCCATGATGTTCTATCATCATTCCCTACTATAGGAGATACGTACATAGATACAAACATATCCTGTACGTATATAAACCTGGTGGTTTATCCCCAGGTAATTAACGAAGTCTTTCCTTTGCTCTTCCATCACTCCGTCCATTCTCAACTACTCAGAGCTATCACTCTTCGTACTTGACTCTCTTGTTCAACAACCTCCGGTTATACAGTGAGTATCTCCCACTGTTATCTTGGTATTCTCTCTTCGAGGCACACTGCGCTACACAAACGAGACTTGCTATCTCGTTAGGTTATGAGCCCTGAGCTCTAGTGGCCTTATACCAAGAGTATTGCGGACTTGCCGTCTTATCGATCGTGATGCCTGTCTCGCGATTCCTTAACCGTTGGGTGTTTGCGTTTGTTAGCCAGATCATTGGATCTTTGGCCAACTTGTATATCATCATCACAAGGACCCGTCCCATTGGGGACGGAGACAGAGCCCTGTGGGAATGCCCATCAGGAGAGCACATCGAGGTCTTGCATTTGCTTGACCAAGACCGCTTTGGATTGAACTTATGTTCTAAAATCCCCCTCTCTGACCTGCGCTACGAACTTCATATTGATTACCGAATTATAGGTATCAACGAAGTAGGTAATCCCCCTCCATCGTATCCAGGTTCCCCCTCCTTGTCGGTGATTCCCATACCACCTCCCATTGTGGAAGCTCCTCTTGACCTTCCATTCACCCTTCCGTGTCCATTGTGCGACTATTCTCTTGAAGTCGGTGAACGCTGCTCGCGTCCCCATCCTCTTCACGCTTCACTCACAGTAGTCAGAAGAGACTACTCTCCAGATCATTCCACTGAATCTCCCCTTGATCGTCCTTTCGCTTTCCTCGCTCGAGTCAATGGCCCGCACCACAGGTTATCATCAACGCCTACAGATGGATCCTCTCCATCATTGCAACACCTTCGCGATGGTGAAGATCTGGCGACAGCTAGAGGGCCCCGACGTCGTTATCGTCGATGAGCCCATCAACGGCCAGACCTCCCTGATGTTCAGGGAGAGACCCCTTCCATCCCTCAAGCCAGTAACAACAACCGTGCTCATGCCAGAGGATCCACTCATGCCAGAGGGTCCACTCGAGGCCTTGGTAATCGACCTCGAACCCCACATCCAAACTCACCATCTGCTGCTCCCTCCAGTTCCACCGGAAATCCTCCGGACTCGGCCTCATCATGAAGTTGGCCGACTGGCGCATCCCTTCCAGGTGCTGCCCATCGAGACTGGATGCGATTACAGCATTAACTCCTTCGCTTTCGATGGAGAGTTTGAGACCATAGGCGCTGCCTATGAGAGTGCTGGCTGGGCCTTTCCATGCCAGACTTATGATTGGCCACTACCGGCCTTTCCTCATCATCAAGGGTTTGAAGTACTGGATTGTCACCAGTTCTTACCATGTCACGCGAACGACATTCTGGAGGATTCACTCCGTCCAAACATCATGTTTCCTTCCGATCATCCGCATCATCCTCCCCACCAGACTGACTGGAACTGACAGTTTGACCAGCTCCAACGTCTCCATTTCTCACAGGACCAAAGTCCTTTTGCGCGTCAAGCACGCCACATTCAAAACGAGGTCCGAAGAAGACGGGACTTAGGGTTGGATGACCCAGAAACTCAAGGAGTATTTTGACATCAGCAAAACAGCATATTGGACCTTTGTGCGCTCCAGATATGACAGAATCTCCAGCTGTCCACAGCTACTCCAAGTCTTGACAGGTCTTCCCAGATCTCCCAGAAATCCCCAGATATACAGCCACATAGAGACAGACAC
>JBBPLL010000741.1:0-13410 GCA_038089755.1 Leccinellum rugosiceps | reverse complement strand
ATGGCACTGCCAATAAGAATGGAGTAATCTGCCACACCACCACGTTAACCCTGTCCATCAATGATTTCTCCACCCCTGTAAACTTTTTCATCATCAACTGTGGAAAGGAAGATGTCATCCTCGGACTCCCCTGGTTACAGAAATACAATCTCTCTATAAACTGGACCTCGGGAACCATTGATCTTCCCTCCACCTCCCCCACCCCTGATTCCAGTGAAGACGACCAATGGTATCTAGTATGGTACCTTAGCAAGCTGTTATTCCAAAAGAACTCATCTGTTACATACGGACTCCTCCTTAACAAAATTACCATCTCCACCAAAGCCACTATCACCACCGGAACTAAAGAAGTCACCCTATCCACTCAGATAACTGACTTCTCCAATGTTTTCTCCAAATCCCCACAAGATGAACTTCCTCCTCATCATGAAATTGACCACTCCATCGAACTAAAGGAATTGATTGTTCCAAAGGTTGCTAAGACATACTCCCTAAATCCCAAGGAATGAGAGGCCTGCTCAGATTTTATCAAGGAAAATCTTGCTAACAGACGAATTTCCCACTCCCAATTCCCACAAGCATCCCCATTCTTCTTCGTCCCAAAGAAGGATGGATCCCTACGTCCCTGCCAAGACTACTGATATCTAAATGAACACACTATCAAAAATGTCTACCCTCTCCCTCGCATTCCCGACCTTGTCAAACTCAAAGGCTCCTCTCTCTTCACTAAACTGGATATTCATTGGGGATATAATAATGTCCTCATCAACCCCAAAGATCGCTGGAAAGCAGCCTTTATCACCCCTGATGGGCTGTATGAACCCAATGTCATGTTTTTCGGTTTCTGTAATGCTCCAGGAACTTTCTAAGCTTTCATGCATCGCATTTTTGCTGACTTCATCGCCAAAGGATAGCTCATCATCTATATCGATGACTTTCTCATTCACAGTGGGGACGATGAACAGCTTCATTGGGCCTTAGTTCACAAGGTCCTGGATCGTTTCAGAGAACACAAGCTGTACCTCAAGAAATGCACCTTCACCACCTGAGAGGTGGAATTCCTTGGCCTAGTTATTAAGAAGAGGGCCATCTTTATGGATCCCACCAAGCTTTCCGCCATCCAGTCTTGAACCCCACCTTGCTCTGTAAAAGCCATCCACTCCTTCCTCAGTTTTTGCAATTTTTACTGCAAATTCATTCCCAACTTCTCCTCCGTCACTTGCCCTCTCATCAACCTCACTAAGAAGACCTCCTCTTGAGAATGGTCCCAACCTTGTGAAACAGCATTTTGCTCCCTCCAAACCGCCTTCCTTGCTCATCCTGTCCTCACTATGCCCGACATCTCCTCCTCTTTCACCGTGATGACTGACACCTCTCTCACTGCCTCTGAAGCCATCCTTATGCAACACGACTCAAATGGCGACCTTCGTCCCTATGCCTACCTATCCTGCACCTTCTTCCCTGCCGAATGAAACTACAATATCTATGATCACGAACTCCTCGCCGTCATTCATGCCCTCAAGGAATGGCGCCACTACCTCCAGGGCACCAGCCATCCCATCACCATTCTCACTGATCATAAAAACCTTACCTATTTCTGCCAACCCTGTAAGTTTTCTTGTCGCCATGCTCGTTGGCAATTTTTCCTCCAAGATTTTGACCTCACCTTCTGCCATCTTCCTGCCTCTGCCATGGCACCCACAGATGCCCTCTCCCGCCATGCCCAGGTCGATACCTCTGCTGATAACCTTGACATTACCTTACTCCCCAATTCTTTATTTGTCAATTCCATAGACACAGCCATTCTCGATAAACTCTCTTCCCTCACTTCTTCTGATCCTTTCACTTCTGCCGCCCTCACCACCCTTAATGAGGGTACTTGCCTTCTTCCTCGTTCCTCACTTTCTGACTGGACTTTTTCTGATTCCAAACTTTACTTTAAAGATCGTCTTTATATTCCCCCTTCTCTTCATAGGGATATCGTTTGCTCATTGCACAAATCACCCGCTGGTGGTCATGGCGGCATTTTACATACTCAGAACCTTCTCTCCCACGATTATTGGTGGCCTGGCCTCTCTTCTTTTGTTCATCACTTTGTTACTGGCTGTGGCATTTGCCAAGCCCATAAGGTTAATACCTATCCCTTTGCCCCGCTGCTCTCCCTCCTGTTCTCCTCTGCCACCCACCCGTTTCAGCAAATCTCTATGGACCTTATCACCGGACTTCCCCCCTCTTCCACCCCCACTTTCGACTCTATCTTGGTCATGGTTGACCATGGTCTTATGAAGGGGGTAATTTTTCTCCCTTGCCATAAGATAGCCTCCACCACAGACATAGCCACACTCTTTTTCAAACACATCTTCCCCTGCTTTGGCCTTCACAACCGAGTCATCTCCAACAGAGGACCTAATTTCGCCTCTACTTTCTGTAGAGAACTTGCCTGACTCCTCCAATATGACCTCGCCCTCTCCTCCTCTTACCACCCTCAAAGAGATGGAGAAACTGAACGAGTCAACCAGGAACTTGAAACCTATCTCCGCATCTTCTGTGATGGAAAGACGGACACCTGGGCTGACCTCCTCCCTCTGGCCAAATTCTGCCACAACTCCTCCATTCACTTCACCACCAATCACTCCCCCTTCTCCATTATCTTGGGATATGAACCACAAGCTTATCCTCCAATCAGAAAGACCTCCCTCTCTAATCTTGAGAAACGACTAATGCTCTGATCAGAAGCTTGCAAGGAAGCTTTAGAAGCCTATCATAAGGCTCAATGCCTCAAGAAGGAACATTTCTCCTCTCAATTTATCCCATGGAAGGTCGGAGATAAGGTATGGCTTGATAACAAGAACCTACACCTCCATTACCCATCTTGGAAACTTGCCTCTCGCTAAGAAAGCCCATTTGAGATCAGTCAGGTACTATCTCCTGTCACTTATAAATTAAAACTCCCCCCTACATGGAACATCCTGAATACATTCCACACTTCCAAGCTATTGTCCTATCGGAAAACCCCTGAACACGGCCCGAACTTCCTATCTCCACCCCCTGAGGAGATAAAAGGCGAAGAAGAATACAAAGTGGACAAGATCCTCTCACACAGAGGAACACGAGGACACTGCCAGTACCTGGTGGCCTGGAAAGAATGGCCATCATCAGAGAACACCTGGGAGACTGAATGAAATCTCTCCCATGCTTAGCAACTTCTCTCCACTTATAAACAATGTAACCCAATCCACTTCCCTCAGTAAACTCATGTCTATCCCCACTCATACTCAATGCCTACCTTGACGTGTTTCCCCTCCTCCTTTCCTCCCTTTCGACACTGTAGTCCCCAACCTGTTTGACTCTCTCATTTGTAATATTATTTTCACTAATGTACTGGAATCCCCCACTCTTCTCGCTGCTGTGGAGCAGGCCATATTCACTTTATCTTCTCCTCAGCATTTCTCTACTCCTTTCCATAATGCTATCCAACTATACCATATGTACGCTTGTCTTAACCTTTTTATTTCTTTGGATCGCGGTATTCCTTCTTCCATTTCACCATCTGTGGTGGACACCCTCTTCACTTTATGAAACCAAAGTTTTGACATTCTTTGTCACTCTCATTTTTCTGACGCCATTGCCCTCCTTCCTGTGGACTCTCTCTGGCCCATCCTTCACTCTCTCTGGGAGAGCATGCTGGAAAACCAGCACAATGTGTATCTCGAGCTCCTGGCCTTTTATTCCAACCCCTTTTAGCCCAAGTGCCCTGCCACACCCCCAGCGAGACCTTTCCTTGCCAGGAGTGCTATCACCCACATCTCGACCACCTCAAGGGTTCTGGAATCTACTCCAAGCAGCCCTCCCACCTCACCTGCTTCAGCCTCAAGTTATCACCATGCTCCTCAAACTCCCCTGTCTCCCTTCCTTAGTTGACAATGCCGTGCCCACGGCATCTCTATTATCAGTACCCCCTACCCCCGAAACCCTTCCCCTTTCCCCATCCCTATCCCCACTCCTGAACCCCCATCCCCCATGCCAGTCAGGAATGATCATGGAAACAATCCTCACACTGCAATGACCCCAGGACCTCCTTGCCCAGTTTGCGCCGACATCAATCACACTTACCCTGAATGTCCTAATTATTGTTGCAACGTATGCGGACAGTGTGGACACAACACTCTCTCCTGTGCACATCTTCACTTCTGTGGACTCTGAGGGCTATGGACACTTCCCAGTCAACTGCCTAGTTTGTGTGCAATCACCTCAGCTCTTAGACAGCAACGTGGACAATGCCATTGAATTCAATTCCGGAGACCATTCACCTTAGGATGTTAGTGAACTCGGAGCATCCATGATATGAAGGGGGTAATGTTACAGTTTTGGTTCATCCAGATGGAATCCCCACGGTAGAGGCTATCTTCACAACTCAGGACTATCCTTTTTCCTTATTTCTTCAGGAGAATGATGCCTTCATCATAGACACTCCCATTTAGCTATAATGGACATGTGACATCTTCCTTCTACGTCTTTCTCTTTTCCTGTATTATGTGTACCCTTTCCTTTTATGCCCTTCTCTCTCTCTGTATTATGCGTCCCATCTCTTTTTATATCTTTCTCTCTTTCACTGCTATACACACAGCATGGTCTGTGCACTGTACCTATACCTATAAATACCCACCATAGCACAATGGTGTCTCTTAGCTAGTTCTACGCAATTCAGCATCTTCTAACTCGTCATCTGCTTGAACTTCTATTCTTACAAGACCCCTGAGATCACCCAGAGGCTGTGCCATTAGCCTCCAATCTCTTAGTCCTTGACCAGCTAACACGACTCTGCATGAGTTCCTCGCTGGAAGATAGGTAGCATACCTCGTGAGCCCCTGCAGCATCTACTGACAGGGTAGAGTTGAGAAGATGTCTACTGGAAGGCACACAGTATAACAATATATATGCAAATGTATTTCTCTCACCTGATAATTAATAGAATATCTACCCTTTCTGTCCATAAATATATCACTGTAGAGTATTGGCTTCTCAAAAAGTTGAAGGTTGATCCATCAATAGTGAAAACTCCTCCCCTCCCCTCAGCATATGTTCTTATCTCCATAAATAGGTCTTGAATAGTGCTTCAAAAAATTAACAATGTTAATAGTTGATCATTCTCATTCAAAAGAGATCTAGGACTCATAGCTTTTTCCTAGGAACCAGTTGTGAAGTGCCAGAGTACACATGTTTCCTAGTGAACAGCTGCTCTGAGTCATCAGCCAAAAGCAGAACTGAACCAAGCAAATATCAAAACATGTCAGAATGAGAATGTCAGGCCCTATATAGTGCCACATATTGCTTTAAGGTCTGGTTTGAAGATCAATACAAACTGGTCTGTAACTGGTTCAGGATTGAAGAAGACTAGTCTTGATTAGTCCAGTTTTTCCTGGTTTTGATTTACATCAGTGTTGGTCTTTTGTGGCAATGCAATGTGGCCCCTATTTTGTAGTATATTGACTGATTTTCCCTGATTGTTCCATATTTCTACAATTTCATTTGACAGAGTTATGACAATTTCTCAAAATATCTTCTCTAAAATGGCATACCACTTGGAATTGGCCATATCTTGACTGCATGTGGATTATAATATATGCTCCATTGTAGAGATGTAAGTCAAAGGCATTGGCTAGACTCTGTACCACCACCGCCAAGCTTAATTTCCATATCATTTGATACTCCAAAAGGATTTCCAAGTAGATAATAAATTTTGATTTTAAAATGGGCATATCTAGATAGCCCCTCAACTAATTTGGATCAAAAAAATATGAACAGAAAGCCCTGAATGAGTAGTATATTCCACACTCCTCAATATTGAGACTAGACTGGCTAAGACCAATAAAGACTAATTTTGTGATCTTTTTGCAGTTTTCATGCAGTTTTTCCATATCTGGAAATTCCCAGGACCAGTTACAGTCTTGATCTTGCCAAAAGCAGGCAAAAAACAGGATCTGACCAGACTTTAAAGCACTAGTGCCACATAGTGCCATAGATCCCTAGCTAGGTCAAGGCTGGATGATGCTATAGTTGCTATGACTCTATGGCTCTGTGACTCTGTGAAACTGTAGGTTGCTATAGCTTGCTATGGAATATTATGGGACCTAGCTAGGAGGAGCTATGGGTTGCTATTGAACTCTGTAACACTATGCATTTCTATAGATATATCTGTAGAAATACCTCATTCCTACTAGACCATTTGAAAATACATTCAAAATTGCAATACATTACATAGTTATCATTATATCCTCATATTAATGAGCCAAAAATGTCCAAATAAATTTACCAAAAATAGTATAATACATAGGAAGTGGCTGTTTACCAGTTGCAGTCAGTCCTGACTAGTTATCTGAAATTCACAAAACCAGGCAACTGCACTGGTCAAAGCCTGAGACTAAAGCAACTTGCAACTATAGTCTAATTGCAATTAGTTGTGGTCCAATCTAGTTGCTAGTTGCCATACCAATTGCCAACTGGACTTCAAAACACTACCCAGGAAGTGTCCATGACTCATACATGTTTCATGGAATAAAGTTGGCACAAGAAGTGGAAGACCTCATCTCTGAGTGTTGTTAGTTGTGGGCAAATAGCATCTACTCACCAAAACCATGAACCATAGTGCCATTAAAAATGTCACACAGCTCATGACTATCAGGGGCCCAAAAAAAGTATAACCAGTATCTATCTGATTATCTGATTATCAAAGGTGTTCAAGTTAACAATTATTGCAGGTTTCTATATGTATAGAGCATATACTTGCTGCCCTAAAAGGAATATTTCAATCACTATGTGAACTTTGGACTCATATTTGAATGGGTGACAACTTCAAGTATAATTCATTGAATACAGTCCTGCCTGATCTTGCACAATATGACCATTTATTATAACATAAGCTTGGCAAGTCATCATCAATACCTTGGGTACAATAGGAAAGTAATAGTGACTATGAACTGGAGAACATGGTGGCAAAAGATGTAATAGTGGGATTGAAGAATGTTAGAGTGCTTTCTCTCCCATTTCCTGGACCTTCCCTTCTCTATCATCCTGTAACTCAAGATAATCTATTTGAAGTTGCTTTACTGGAAGTCCTAACTATCTATCATTACCCAACATTATTTTAACAGTGTGTTTCTGCTATTATTTCATGCATATATACTAAAAAAACCTTTGGCAAAACCAAGTCTTGACTATCAATCCCTACCCAATGTCATTTTAACAGTGTATTGCTATCTTCTTTTTGTGCATATATACAAAAAAACCTTCAAGTTCAGCAAACTCATGTTAAGTCTCAAGTATTGATTACTACCCAACATTATTTTGACAGTGTGTCACCACCTCACATATATATACTGAAAGAAATCCATAGGCAAACCCAGAACCTTCTTCATGTAATTTAATTTCAACACATAATTCACTAGTAACAATTAGATATTAACTTTACTACCTGGTGAGAATAACTTCAAGTTACCACCATTTTCCAATTGCTTGTTTACTAATTCTTCATTGTAGTTTCAATAGCCCTTTGACTATAGTGTGAATTCACTTGGAGGGTATGCCAAGTATATAATCATCAGTGTTATAAGCATTATTTTCTTCACTTAGCTTTTATCTTTTAATTCACCTTTTTTAACCTCACATGACCTGCTTAGTTAGTAACCATATGACCTATTACATGACATTGTGTAACCTTGTCACTTATTTTCTTATCTATGACATCATCACATGTGCTCTCCACATGCATGTACTTAATATTTCCACACTTGTAAAAACACTTTAACTATATACTGTATAGTTATTATAGATATGTAGCTTATCATTAAACACAGCTGAGTCTGTGCATGTATATACCAGTAGTATAAATACTTGAATATACTGACTAAACAAGCCAGAATTTCTTGTTCTGGCTGGAATTTCCCTTCCACAAATAGTCTCCTCTCTAGTTAAGTTTTAGTATGAAGTGCCTAGTGCCATTTGAGTCTGGAGAGTTGCCTTCATTAGAACAAGACTTTCTTCTCTACTCACCTCACCCAACACAAGTTTGTTCACATGTCAACAATCTTTATCATTACATGTGGCCTTTAGTGTTAAGGAAAACAGTCAGTTCCCAGACTTAAGGGACTAGTGATAATATATAGTTTACCACTTAGCACATTACTCCATGAGAATACCACTCAATAGCCACAGCATTAAGCTGGTTCAGCATAGCTTCAGTTTGCTTTGTCAGAGTAGATTACATTTGAGAGAACTCTTCTGTTAAAATAAGGATCAATCCCTTAGTGCATAGTGGGATAGCAGAGTAAAGTTGAAAACATGCAAACAACAGAATCATGATCTCTTCTGAAAGATTCACAGTCTTACAGAACTAAATCTATGCTAAAGTCAGGTAAATCTAAACTTCTCTACCCACAACACACATGCATGCTTGTGACACACTATTATGATCATAGGTCATTGGTCTCTTTGTGAGGAGTATCACCCTATGATCATTTCTGTGATTTTCATCACCTTAACTCTTGTATTCATATATTGCTTCTTGATCATTGCCTAGTACCTCTTCTATTATCTTACTAAAGAAGGTCAGGGATTCACATTTGATATATTCATACATGGATACATATTCCATATAACTCTCAAAATCCCTTATGAAATAATGTTAACCTGTAGTGAATGCTATCAGGTAAGCAAAAGAGCTATCAATAAAGGATATGCACAATGGATGTATGCAAGTGACCTTTCCCAGATGTGGAAGCTTAAAACTGAATGATGAGTAGTATGAGAACATGCTAACAACATCTGTTATGATCTAGCCATGCTAGAGCTAAAGTGTGGCATCATTTCATACTGGCAGCTATCATTGGCTGAGTATCAACAAACATTAAAGTACATGTTGGAATGAAACTATCACTGGGCACTCAATAATCTCCAGTGTTTGGTGGTACAGTGGCTGTTCAAGCTGCAAAAACTCAACATCTCTCAGACCAGTAGGTAATTGAGACATACTGCATGGAACAACTAATTAATATATTCATTATGATATTTCCAAGTTGCTTCCAACTCAATGTCATGCCATTCAGAATGCAATGAAGACATATAATAATATTGCGGCCATGCTATATCCCCCTTAACCATCACTCAAATCATCTGGAGTCTTGCAGTATACCTTTCTGGAAGAATTCAACCTTCTTTGTGAGACTCAACAAGATATTCAAAGTAAACCATGAATGCAACCAGTGATTCAGGAGACAATCTGCCAGTTATGGTATCTCCATATCTAATATGCCAAGGATGCAGAAGGGTTTGTGACTAATCTAAGATATATCTCCATAAAAACTAGTGTCCATATGGAAAATCTTGAGTATTGCTCCTATCTGATTGGCATTGAGTACTCCAAGTTCCAGCAACAAGAGTTAGTTATGTAGTTGGTTGCTTTGCCCTCACACTTATGCCAGTGGGACCCAATGTTGAAGCTGTAAGTCATGTACAGTCATGCTCAGGGCCACCATTCAGACATAGGAGCATGTTCAAACTGATTACATTGTTCATCATCAACATGTTTTCACAGAATATATCACTGATATTTCTAAAGTGGCCACCAATATGACTCATGTTTGCATCTTTTGTAATAGCACACCCCTTGTGCATAGATGAACTTAAATATACTAATCTGACAGCTGAGTATGATTTGGCTGACACCATGGAGATGTCATCATCTAATGATCAGCCTTGTGTTTTCTAGCACTAGTAGAGCTCTCCACAGGCTCTATGCAAACTGAAATGCTTGACAAGGATTTGACAGAACTTGCCAATAAACCAGTAAATGAAGAGAGAGCAGTGGATGGTGTGAAGTTGGATGGAGTCTGAGGGAAGAAAGGTGTAACTGCAGACAATGTACCAGTACTTGAGAAGGCTTGAGGTGATGCTGCAAGGGGAGGAAGGTTTAATGTGCTAGGCACTAACACAACTGCCAGTGATCATGATGACTATGATCATGGCTCCTGTGAAGGTGCTAGTAGAACTTCTAATGCCTGTTCCAAGCTCACCCTCAGGCCCAACACAGCTAGTATATAGCCTATGCTCCTTGTGCTCCTAGACACTGTGGTTGTGTCAGGCTGGGCACTAGTGATTGTTATGACTGGTCTGGGTAGGATTGGCCATAGACTTCAAGGGCTCACTCTGAGGTCAAGGAGGCCAAGGCTAAGGTATGAAAAGACCCTAGAGGATCACAGAGATCTAGAGGAACTGAGTGCTAATAATGAAGGAGTCTCGAAGGGTCTCAGAGATTTGAGATAACAAAGGTACTGAGGACAAAGGGCAGCTACTTGTGAGCTATACTTGGGACAAAGGATATAGGCACATACCCAAGGGACTAAGGTTGGCTGAGAGCGAGTGGATTAAGAAGTAGCTCTAGCTTAGGGAATACAAGAGAAGGTTACACTCCTTAAGTACTATGAGGTCTAAGGAGATAGAATGTCGTGGAACAACATGGAAAGGGGATGCATCATCCATGGAATGGAACAAAGTGGAAGCCATGGAGGTTATAGGTACAAGTAGGATCAAAGAAGAGATGGAAGAGAACAGAAGGAATGAGCTGGAACAATGGGATGAAGTGGAACAGAAGGTAAGTGATCCACAGTGTGGAAGGGATCAGAAGCTGCAGATCTATGGTACAGTCTTAGCAATGAGGAATAGGAGAAGGGCATGGTCGAAAATGAGAGAGAAAATGAGAAAGAGAAGGGAAAAAGAGTAGGGGCATACAGATCATAACAGTAATCACGTTTGGGCCTGCAACTTTTGAGCTGCATAAGAGAAGTGATTCTTTCTCTTGCTGTTACAACTGGTCCAGGTAGGATTAGCCATAGACTCCAAGAACTCGCTTAGAGATTGAGAGGGCTAAGGGCTAGGGTATGAAGAGATCCTAGAGAGTTATAGGAATCTAGGAGAACTGAGTGCTAAGGACAAAGGAGTCTTAAAGGATCATAGAGGTTTGAGAGGACTAAGATACAGATGATGAAAGGTAGCTAGTGGCTACTTGCAAGCTAGACTTGGGATGGTGGTTATAGGCACATGCCCAGGGACTGAGGTTGGCAAAGAGCAAGTATATATGATGTAGCTCTTGCTTAGAGAATACATGGAGAGATTGCACTTTTTAAGTACTATGAGACTCTAAGGGATAGAATGTTATGGAATGACATAGAAGAGGAACACATCATCCATGGGAAGGAACAGAATGGAAACCATGGAGGCTATAGATATAAGTAGGATCAATCAGGGACAAAAAGAAACAGGAGGGAAGTTCATGATAAATGAGATGGAATAGAATGGAAGGTTAGTAATCTGCAGTAAGGAAGTGATCAGAAGCTGTGGGTCTATAGTACATGTAACAAATTAGGAACAAGAGAACAGCATAGTCAAAAGCAAGAGAAGAGACAAGGAAGAAAAGGGAAAAAGAATAGAGGCATACAGATTATAACACTTGCTCTTTGATGCTCCAATAAGTTTCATCTCCTCATAGAATATCCACCCTTTGTTGTTCTTGAAAGATGAAACACTTGAATGGTTCTAATAAAGAGTCAGCACTACTCCTAGTACTTTTGGACTCCAAGTTGCCAGTGCTCATACCTTGATATAATCCACCCAGATGTTATTGCTTTCTATGCCAATATTGGCCCCTAACTTAAGTGAATAGGAAATCCAGACACATTCACAAGTGCATCAATGGTTCTAAGCTTAATTCAAGATTTGATATGAAGATATGTGTGCCAATTGAAATAGATGGTACTTACTCAACTCAACTCCACTTCTTTTTGCATATGCTCCATATCTTAGGAGCACCTTTGGCTGGGTTAGCAAGTTCAGAAGAGCTGGAAATAGATTGCCAGATCACCTTCTTGAAGTTAAGTTCATTGCCAGCTCTGCCCTATGAGTGACAACTTGATCCTTAAGTATGCTATGTGTTATAACTAGCCTGGATAGGGTCAGAAGTAGACCAGAAGCATAGCACTGGAGATTGAAGGGCAGAGGGTCTAAGGTATGAAGGGACTGCTGATCAAGAGCTCAGGGTGAGGCTCGCATGGACTGAGTATATAGCACTGAGAAAGCAGAGGGAAACCTTAATGAATATATTGCTAGGCAGGCACTACATGGTAGTATCTGGTAGACTAAGATAGGGTTATGTAATCAAGAGTGTATCCCTTATATACATAAGAGTAGTGTGCATGGACCAAGATAAAAGAGGTATCTAAGAAATGGTCTAATGAGAGGTGTTGCAAACCTCATTTCCACTCGTTAAACTTTTCACTTTCGTCATCACGTGACCTGCTTAGTCACTTTACTTTTACAATATCTATCAACTTCGTTTTTCTCGAGTCACGTGACCTATACGCGCTTTACTTTCGTCACATGACTCATCACGTGATCACTCACGTCACGTGCCCTTGTTATCTCTTATCTATGACATCATAGTCTGGACTTACACGATGGTACCTCATGTATGAGAATACTCCCACACTCGTGAGAACACTCTAACCATATCTGGTAGTAGTAGATAGCTTATCGTCAGTCACAGCATGGTCTGTGCGCATGTACTCGTAGTATAAATACTTGAATGAAGCGACAGAACAAGCCAGTCTTGTTCTGGTCGGAATTCCCCTTCCACGACAGTCCCCCTTCCTTGTTAAGTTTTAGTGTGAGGTGCCTAGTGCCGTTATTGGTGCGAAGTGTCGCCTTCAAGAGGGAAATTTAAGAGTGAATGATAAAGATACACAAGATATCAGAGGAGAACATGAGAGAATTATTAGGAACTCAGGAGAAGCAATGAATAAGTAATCTGCAGTAAGAAGGATGAGTCATGAAGCTGCAGATGACATAGATATAGATAACCGATAATGGAGGCAATGAGATAGAAGTTGGGAGACCAGGATTACTAGGAGACCAAGAAAAGATGATAAGGAAACTGAGATTGGGAAACTGGAAGTACCGGAAGACTGAGAAGAGATGACAGAGGAAGTAAGATAAAAAAGTGAGACTGGATAAGTGAAGGAACAGAGACTGGAAGACTAGAGTGCAGACCAGGGAACCAGGGAGGTGAAGATACAGAGATATGAAGAGACAAGAGAAGTGAGATAGAAAACCAGGGTGCCAGGGAACCTAGAGTACAAGGATAAGAGTACATGTGGGAAAGCATAAGCGAGAAGAATGAGAGAAGCCTTGAGGCTACTGGTGTGTGGCAGTGCCAGGGTTGGGGAGATATGGAGGAAAAGGGAAAAAGATAGGGGCATTACAATGAATTATAACACTATGAGTGATCAGCTTGTCCTGCTTGGACTTTGTAGTCTGTTAATGTTGCAATTCTTGCAACAGTTAGCTAACTCTTAGCTAAGCCCT
>JBBPLL010000740.1:0-13480 GCA_038089755.1 Leccinellum rugosiceps | reverse complement strand
GCACTCTGTATAATCTGAAGAACTGGAGAAGCTGTAGAGCTGCTGGGTCTGTTGAGTCTGTGGTGGTCTGTGATAGTCTGTAGAGTCTGTAGGGTCTGTGGGCAAAAAGGTGGTTTGCTGATGTGGGGTAGTACAGATAACAGGTGTGAGTCATACAGGAGGACTAGGCATCATACTAGAACTCCTTTTCAAAAATCTGCTTCAGTAGATTCCTCTTGTTCCTCTACTATCTCGGTTACTGCTACCATAGGTTCTTCAGGAACTGGGGAGGGATCAGGGCTTTCTTCATATATGGTCTGGAGAACATTCAGGATCTCTTCCCTAGAAATGTTTCGGGCCGTGACAATCTCATTTACATATTTCCCAAGAGGGGAGGAAGCGGGGTGGCAAGGTACAGGGGTCCTTTGGATGGGGGAGGGGATTGTTCGTGTGGAAGGGGTTCAGGGATGCTTGCTAGTATGGCATCCTACCTTATGACAAATAAAACAGCAGTTCTTGCACATGTGGCAAGCACGGTCAATGGGAGACATCCTAATGATGTCAATGTCCATGGCGTTAGGGTCAGTGATGTGGGGTCGGGAGAATCCTCCTCCTCATCCTGCCAGAACATTGGCAATCCTTCTCTGCTGGGCATGGTACTTTGAGGCCTGTTCAATCCAGTCCTTTGCGGTGGCAGGTTGAACCTGCTGAGTGAGGATCATTTTTACTATCTCGCAATCCATTCTGGTGGTGAGGTGTTTGAGGAGGGAGTCCTGGTCTGTGATACCCGATTGAGAGGTGAGGAGTTGGAATTCTGATACGTATGTCTGGAAACCATGTTCCTTGTCATGGTGATCTTGTTGCAACTTCCTTAAGGAGCGATGTGCTTCAGAGGCAATATTGTATGGGAAAAAGGTCAACTGAAAATCTCATAGGAACACTTCATAGTTCCTGTCGGCTTCAGGGAGATTGGCATTGGCCACCTTGGCATACCAGTTTTCAGCAAAAGGGAGTCCATTTCCCTTGGTCATTTTGTTTAACATAACAAGCAGCTTGGTCTCATCTGTATAGAGAGCTGCATTGATCATAAAATAGGCCTTCATGGCCAACAGCCAATGATTGGCATCCTTGCTTTCTCCCGAGAAATCATCTGGGAGTCCTGCCTTTAATTCTGAAGGCACCGGGGGGGGGGTTCCTCGGGCGGGGGGGGGGGGGGGGGAGGGAGGGGGGGGGGGGGGGGCGGGGGGTGGGGCAGTGGGTATACGAGGGGGTCTGGGGATGGCTGCTGTGCAAATTCGACGTTGAAGATTGAGTTCGGCCTCTTCAGCGGTAAGGCAGGCTAGAGGTCAAGTGGTGGGGAAGGAAGAACGAGAGGGTTGTTGTTCTTCGTCAGGGGAGTGGGCTTGGAAAACATTTCAGGATGAAATGGTGGGTGGGGCAGACTGCTAGACAGCAGAAGGCAAAGAGATAGCTAGTTCTTTTGTTATGCTGGGCATCTTCCTATGGATGCATGTCTGCTAGTAGACGTCTTCTCGACTCTACCCTGAGAGTAGACGCTCCAGGGGCTCACGAGGTATGCTATCTATCTTCCGATGAGGAGCTCACAAAGAGTCACATCAGTCGGTCAAGGACTAAGAGATTGGAGGCCAAGGTCAAGGCCTCTGGGTGATCTTGGTGGTCTCACAAGAAGTAAGGTTCAAGTAGATGACTAGTTAGAAGACGCTGAATTGCATAGAACTAGCTAAGGAACACCATTGTGCTATGTCAGGTATTTATAGGTAAAGGTACAGGGCACAGACCATGCTATGTACATAGCAGTGAAAGGGAAGAAGGGATAAAAGGAAAAGGTACACGTAATACAGGGAGAGAGGGAAACATAACAGGGAATATATCACGTGTCCATTGAAATGGGAGTGTCTATGATGAAAGTGTTATCCTCAAGGAGATAAAGGGAAAAAGGATAGTGCTGTGTTGTAAAGATGGCTTCCACCATGGAGATTCCATCTGGGTGGACTAAAACCATAATACCAGGCATTACCAGTCCCCTCGACTTCTACCCCTCGACCCACGTCCGTGCTCATGACATGGTATTGCTTTCACAGAAAGAGTTGCTGGTCTCTTCATGAGTATCACCTCTTATGATAGTGATCATCTTTGCGATCCTATATGTTTATATCATCACCATCACCTTGATTGCCATCTACTTCTACCTCCAAAAGGAACTCGGAGCCGAAGTAGTATTACAAGCACCCAGAAAAACCTATTGACTAGCGCTCAGGAGAATAGTCATTGACATCCCTGACAAAAACACCAATATTGACGGAACTCCTTGGGAAAATACCCAGTGGGAAAATGAAAATGAAACTTGGGAAACAGCTACCCAAATATTACCAGCCCCTTGGGAAAACTTTGATGAATAAGTTGTCCATCATAGCTACATATCTTGCCACCAGTGCCACAAACGGTATTTCCTGTTTACCCATAATTGAAGAGGAATACGATCCCAATGACATTGTTTCTCCAGACACAGCTGCTATAGAATTTGCTGAAGGATTCCCCTTTTGGCTACAACAAGAGTTCCTACAACACGCTCTAGAACCCAGACATATACCTGTCCTCATTGATAACCACACCAACGCTTACTATCAAATAGAAATAGGATTTGATGTCAAGCAGCAATCTCTACTCAGTCCCGGAACCCCTGGAAACTCCGGCCATCAGAGCATGAACCCCACACAACCCCATGACCTCCCAATCCATGCCAGGCCCATCAGGGAACCCACAAGGAGATCTTTTCACCTTGCTGCTCACAGAGTTGAAAGAACTCAAGGAGACACTCAAAGATCAGAAGCATCAAACTCGAGAGCTTGAGTATAGACTTGACCAAGAAAGAGACAAGTACGTCAAGAGCAAGAAAGAGACAAGTATGTTGAGAGCAAGAAAGAGACAAGTATGTTGAGAGCAAGAAACTCTTTGACTTCAAGAAAGGAGTGATAGCCGCAATGGAATCAAAGCAGCCGTCGCAGAGTTCCTATGGGAATTCCAAGAAAGCTGAAGTAATCCCTGATCCGGGTCTTTTCGATGGAACATATTCCAAATTCAACTGGTAGATCAAAATGTTAGTCTTCCATGAGTCCAACCCTTATTTATTCAAGGATACTGCAGACAACAATGGAAAAGGAACCATCAATTGGAATCTAGCAGTCCTATCTCAAATCAGAACCAAAAATGGGGAAAAAGACAAAAATGGTGCTGGAGCTTGGGCTCACACTGAATTCAAAAAGCGAAGACCTGAAGGAGGAAATCTTCCTTTCTTATCCATCGCCGAACTCGAAGCCACCTTGGATAGTCAATTCTGAAGGCGACCATCAAACCTATACAGGCTCTGGTACCTCAACAAGACAAACTATGGAAGGGGGTTGTTGTGGTGGAAATCCAACCAGAACAGACTGAGCTGTTCGGTTGTGTACATTCACCTTTATATACTATGAGTACATGTGCACAGACCATGCTGTGTCTGACAATAAGCTATCTACTACTACTATATACAGTTATAGTGTTCTCATGAGTGGGGGAGTATTCCCATCCATGAGGTGTATGCGTGTAAGGCTATGTTATGATGTCACAGATAAGAGATAACAAGGGCAGATGACGTGAGTGATCATGTGATGAGTCATGTGACAAAAGTAAGATCCATAAGGGGTCATGTGACTCATGGAAGATGAAGTTGAATACATAGAATGAAGTGATGTCTGTTCGAGATGTAGTACCAGTTATGCATATCATGGATAAGTTAGGGAACATTGATGAGGAATATAACATTACCCCCCCACTAGGCTCGAGATTCCAGATTGAGCAATGGTGAAGAAGGAGAAGGTGGAGGAGTACAACATCCGTTGCTGAAATTAACCATGGGAGTACAGAAAAGCGAGTCAAAGAGCTCGCATGCCATTTTCAACTTCCAAGGAGCTGAGGGGTGCATACGGTGGAAATTGTTAATAGCATCCAGTGCTGACTTCAAGAGATTCGAAGCAGATTCCCAAGTATAATCTGAGTCGTCATATCCTTTCCAGTGAACAAGATATCGGAAACTGTGACTGATAGGTTGAGAATCCACTATATAGTTGACCTCAAATTCTTCCGATCCTTCATTAGAAACAGAGATAGGGCCCAGGCACAAGATAGGTTGTTCTTCCAGAGATTCAATGTATGGCTTTACATGCGAGACGTTGACTGTGGATTGCGCATGGTTCGATTTCGGTAATAATAACTTAACCGAGTTGGTGAAGACTTCAAGAACCTGAAATGGTCCTATTTATCATTCCGTGAGTTTCAAGAAAGGCCAGTTAGCGAGTTCCAAATGCGAGGTTGACAAGAGAACAAGATCGCCAGGATGGTAATCCGGGGCTTTTGATTGGTGTTTGTCAGCTTGCTGACATATCTGTTCACAAATTTTCTCTAGGTTTTGTTTGGCCGATTGTAGGTTGGCCTTCATGTTATCTGTCATTTGTTTAGCAGCCAGAGATTTAATGATAGTGGGTTCAAAACCGAGTCTAGGCTCAAAGGTTTTCGTGAGTTTGAATGGTGTGAATCCCATAGAAGATGATTTCGTATTGTTAAAGTTAAACTGGGCAAGGGCTAACCATTCGACCCATTGATCTTGTTTTTCAGCAATGAACAAACGTAGGTACTGATTCAATTCCCTATTGATGCGTTCTGTTTGTCCATCGGTTTGTGGATGATACACTGTAGACATTTTTTTCTCGATTTTCAATAACTTAAGAAGATCGGTCATGGTTTGGCTAGCAAACTGTGGACCACAATAGGAGATGATTGAATCCGGAAGTCCATGATGTTTCCATACGTAATCTCTGTAAAGTTTGGCAGTTCCCTTTGCTGTAACTGTTTTGTTTGTGAAAGCGAATGCAACTTCTTTTGAAAATTGATCTACAACCACCAAGATGCTATCATATTCATGTGATTCTGGTAATCCTGTAATGAAGTCTGCAGAGACCAATTTCCAAGGTCCCTCTGGTACTTCCAGTAGTTGTAATAAACCTGCTGGAGGTTGGTTTGTGGGTTTCATGTGAGTGCACCTGTCACAAGCTTTGCAATATGTTTGGATGTCCAATTTGGCTCCAGGCCATGAGTAGTATTGTTCAATAAATTCTAATGTCTTTTTGGCGCCTTTGTGGCCAAAGATAGGATGGTTGTGGAATGTGGTTATTATTTCATGTTGGAATTCTATTGGTACCCATATATGATCTCAGTACATCCATAATCCTTCATGAAGGATCATCCCATCTGGATTTGTGCAACCAGAATGCTTTATGTGAATTCTTTCAAAAAGATCTATCTCTTTAACTGATTGGATTCTATATTCAGGTATCATGATGCTGTTTTTGTTATCATTTTCTATGCTGATCATGTGATCCTCTTGTCTAGAAAGTGCATTGGCTTTTCCCATAGATGTCCCAGGTTTGTTTATCAACCAGTAATTGAAATGTGATAAATATTGGGCCCATCTTGCCTGTCTCCTATTCAGATTCTGTGACATCATGAAATACTGGAGGTTTTTATGATCCGTCCAGATATCAAATGAATGACGTGCACCTTCAAGGTGATGACGCCACTGTTCAAGAGCCAGGATAATCACTAACATTCCTTTGTTGGCGATGGTATAGTTTCTTTGTTCTAGCGTCATCGAATGAGACATAAAGGCTACTGGGTGCTATTTTCCATCTATTTTGATAGAGAGCACTGCTCTGGTTGCAAAATCTGATGCATCACACTCAACATGATAAGGAGTGGTGTCATCTGGATATGCCAAGATTGGTGCCATGGTAAACGCAGTTTTTAGCATATCAAACGCTTTTTGGGCATCAGATCCCCATGCCCAGGGTTGATCTTTCTTTGTTAGGTCATGCAGAGGTCTAGCAATTAAACTATAGTTGGCAATGAAGCAGAAATAGAAGTTGGCAAGTCCCAAAAAGCTTCTAACTCCTTTGACTGTGGTAGGGATTGGCCAATCGCGTACTCCACTAAGTTTGCTTTCACTCATGCATACACCATTTTCTGTTACATCCATGCCTAACATGTCCACCTGCTTAACTCTGAAGAAGCATTTCTCGGGTTTTACGAACAGATCGTGTTTACATAATTGTTCTAGTACTTTTTGCACAATTTGTTGATGACATTTCATATCATCATGTTTTGAGAAGATAAGCAGATCATCAATATAAATTATTATGCAATCATCCATGTCAGAGAAGATATTGTTCATCATCTGTTGGAACATTGCAGGCGAGTTGCACATGCCAAAGAACATAACAAGTGGTTTGAAGGCTCTGAGATGACAAACAAAGGCTCCTTTCCATTCACCTCCTTCTTTTATTCTCATGTTGTTATAACCCCAATGGAGATCCATCTTAGTGAAGATCCTGCTTTCTTTCAGTTTATCAATGATTTGGGAAATGAGCAGAAGAGGGTAATTGTTTTTGATTGTTTCCTCATTTAGATATCTATAGTCCATGGCCATTCATTTTTTGCCTTCCTTTTTAGGGATAAAGAAGACTGGAGACGTTTATGGAGACTTTGAAGGACATATATAGCCTTTAGATAATTGATCTTCTATGAAGGCTTTTACTTCATCCTGTTCTGTTGGACTAAGTGGAATGAGACATCTCTTTTTGGGCACAAAGTCAGGTTTCAGATCTACTGCATGGTCCCAACTTGGTTTTCTTTCAGGCATTTTTTCACTAGCCTTTTTTGAGAAGACATCGAGATAGTCATGGTAAGTGTCAGGTACAAGTTTAAATGCTTCTTCTGGTTCAATGGTGGATTTTTTGGTTTTCTTTATGGAATATCCATATGCTATCTCATGTTCTTCTATATGGTTAAGATATGTAGCATTCAATGCCATACAAGACTTGGGACATTTATCCAAGGTGACCATTCCTTTTACCCAATCAATGGTAGGACTATGATCACATAACCAAGTGTACCCTAGAATCATATGGTTCTTTCCCAGGTTTGTGACATCGGCGATAACCTTTTCACAGTGTTCCATGTAATCTATGATGATAGTAGCAGTATATGCAATACCTCCTGTGGAATTGATGGTTCCGTCTACTACATTAAATACAGGGATGACTAGTTCTAGGAGTGTCAACGGTATATAATGTGTTTTTGCCCATGTAGCATCAATAAATATGCCATTAGTGCCACTATCTAAGAGTGCATTGACTTCTGTTTTTGTATTTTTTGTGATTATGTCTATTTTTAGGAGTAGTTCATGAAGTGGCTTGAGTGTGTGCACTTTTCGCTCGTTCAGGTTCAAGGTGGAACTATTTTTATTTTTACAAACGGAATTAAGTGTCACTTCCTGGTGACCACACTCTTTCAAGAACACCATTTCGGTTATGTCATCTGGTAGGCTACCACATCGAGATGACGGAGATAAAGAGTAAGTGCTATCGGTATCGCTATTTAATATTACATCAGGATCAAGACAAGAAAAATGATCTGAAGAAGAAACAGAAGTTGTACTAGCACTATTTTGGCATCGAGTACGTAAAGAAACATTGTTTATAAGTCCATTAAGGGAAGTATTACTACCCAATATAGCTTCCCTTAGACTTTTCCCAACATATTATCTAGGTCATGGAAGTAGGCCTTAATGGCTTCTAAGTCCATTCCGCATATAGCAGATTGCCAGTTTGGTGTGGTGGATGTGGGGGCAACAACTGTAGTGTTGGAGGAAGCAGATGCGACTTCTGCTGCTCATACAGATCGAGATTTAAATTTGGAGCATCCCTTTTGGTGACCTCCTCAGCGAAAGCTGCACTCTTTGCAATGGGTATCCACTGCCTTGCAATCTCGAGCCATATGCCCTTTTTTGCCGCAATTATAGCAGCCTTGCATGGTTTTATTCACCATCTGAGTACTATCAGAAGCTGGTGTCAAGATGGAATCAATATCCATAGCCCATGGACCTTTTTTGCTCACATTGGAGGAAGAGAAGCAGGTTTCAAATGCTTCAATCGAGTTGGCATAGAATTGTACCCTGTTGATGAAATCGTACAGAGTTTTGGATTGATCGTTCTGTAGGAACATGTGTTTAATAATGTCCTGGCGAACTGATTGTTCCAGGAGAATGATTCCCATAGATTCTGCACAATTAGATTGGTCATATATTCCCAACCATTGGGTTAAGAAGACTTGTGTCCTCTCATTTTTTCCTTGTTTCTTGCCTAACAAGATCTTTGTAGCTCATTCCCTTTCATTCCCAACCCTGAATCAACTATCCAGGGTGGCTTCCAATTCTGCAACTGATAAGAAAGGGAGATTCCCTCCTTTGGATCTTCACTTTTTTAGCTCGGTGCAAGCCCATGCTCCAGCACCATTTTTGTCCTTTTCTCCATTTTTTGTTCCTATGCGAGATAACACAGCTAAGTTCCAGTTAATGGTTCCTTTCCTGTTGTTTTCTGTGGTATCTTCGAACAAATGTGGATTGGACTCGCGAAAAACCAACATCTTGATCCACCAATCATTGAATTTTGAATATGTCCCATCAAAGAGACTGGGATCAGGAATTACTTCGGCCTTCTTGGAACTCCCATAGGAACTCTGCGATAGCTGCTTCGATTCCATTGCTGCTATGACTCCTTTTTCGAAGTTGGAGAGTTTTTTGCTCTTCACATATTCATCCTGTTCTTGGTCAAGATGGTACTCGAGCTCTCTGGTTTGACGCTTCTGATCCTTGAGTGCCTCCTTGAGTTCTTTCAGCTCTGTGAGCAGCGATGTGAGAAGATCTCCTTGTGGGTCCCCTGATGGGCCCGGCACAGATTGGGTTGTCATTGGGTTGCGCGGGGTTCGCACCCTGATGGTCGGAGTTTCCAGAGGTTCTGGGACTGAGTAGAGATTGCTGCCTGACATCAAATCCTATTTCTATCTGGTAGCACATGTTGGTATGGTTATCAATTAAGACCGGTATATGTCCAGGTTCTAGCGTGTGTTCTAAGAACTCCTGTTGTAGCCAAAAGGGGAATCCTTTGGCAAATTTGATGGAGGTGGTGTCGGGGGAAACGATATCATTTGGATTGTATTCCTCTTCGATCAGGGGTAGGCGAGGAATACCGTCCAAGAGATGGGTTGCAAGATAGGTAGCTATGATAGGCGATTTAATTGTCGAAGTTTTCCCAAGCAGCTAGTAGGGTTTGGGTGGCTGTTTCCCAAGTATCTTGTTCCCACTGGGTGTTTTCCCAAGGGGTTCCATCAATATTGGTATTTTCGTCAGGGATGTCGATGATGGTTCTCCTGAGCGCTAGTCAATAGGTTTTTCCAGGTGCTTGTACTACTATTTCAGCTCCAAGTTCCTTTTGGAGATAGAAGTATATGGCGAGCAAGATGATACTGAGGATGTAGACATAGTATAGGATAGCGAATATGATCACTATCATAAGAGGTGATACTCATAAAGAGACCAACAACTCTTTCTGTAAAGGCAATACCGTGTCACAAGCATGGATGTGGGTCAAGAATAGAAGTCAAGGAAACCAATAATGCCTGGCTATGGCACAGATTTAGCTCTGTAAAGCTATGAGTCAGTCTTATTTTAAATCGAAGATTTCATAATTTGATTCTTTCGCTCAATGCACATGGGTAGCTGCTCTCCCTCGAATGGGAACTACTGACTGCCGAGGTGAATGCACAAAGAGTTACTTTGTGACATGGTGGAGATTACAGTCATGGTCTGCACAAGTTAAGGTCCTCGGAACGCTATCCAAGCATGGGTCTTTAGACTCAACAAGAGTATGAAACCGAAAACAAGACTATCCCTTAATGCTGGGGGCTGCATATGATGATGTAGAAATATAAAGTGTTGTCACGTGTACCAGTGACGGGTGAGGTAGGAGAGAAGATGGAGTCTGTTCTTATGAAGGCAATCGTCAAACCTATACAGGCTCTGGTACCTCAACAAGACAAACTATGGAAGGGGGTTGTTGTGGTGGGAATCCAACCAGAACAGACTGAGCTGTTCAGTTGTGTACATTCACCTTTATATACTATGAGTACATGTGCACAGACCATGCTGTGTCTGACAATAAGCTATCTACTACTACTATATACAGTTATAGTGTTCTCACAAGTGTGGGAGTATTCCCATACATGAGGTGTACATAGGTAAGGCTATGTTTGTTGAGATTTGTAGATTCTATTCAATTCACTCTACGATATCTCATAGTGTGACAAGTTGTCGCTACTACTGACACATATGGTGACATATTCGCTTATGTACACAACACGTGTCTTATCTCTTATCTTCTTATCTTTCTATCACTTATCATATTACTCATCATATAGATAAGTACTTATGTCCTATTGGACAATAAGTTATCTTACTGCGGATGACTCATATCTTCATCATCCTTATTCTCTGACATTCTATGATGTTCTATCATCATTCCCTACTATAGGAGATACGTACATAGATACAAACATATCCTGTACGTATAAAGACCTGGTGGTTTATCCCTAGGTAAATAATGAAGTCTTTCCTTTGCTCTTCCATCACTCAGTCCATCCTCAACTACTCGAGTTATCACTCTCATACTTGACCTCTCTTGTTCAACACAACCTTTGGTTATACAGTGAGTATCTCCCACTGTTATCTCGGTATTCTCTCTTCGAGGTACACTGCGCTCCACAAACAAGACTTGCTATCTTGTTAATGTTATGATGTCATAGATAAGAGATAACAAAGGCACATGATGTGAGTGGTCATGTGATGAGTCATGTGACGAAAGTAAGATGCATAAGGGGTCACGTGACTCATGGAAAACGAAGTTGAATACATAGAATGAAGTGACATCTGTTCGAGATGTAGTATCAGTTATGCGTATTGTGGATAAGTTAGGGAACATTGATGAGGAATGTAACAGATTCAGGGTTGGGAATGAAAGGGAATGTGCCACAAAAATCTTGTTAGGCAAAAAGCAGGGAAAGAATAAGAGGACACAAGTCTTCTTAACCCAGTGGTTGGGGATATATGACCAATCCAATTGTGCAGAGTCCATGGGAATAATCCTCTTAGAACAATCGGTCCAACAGGACATCATCAAGCACATGTTCCTGCAAAATGATAGACCCAAAATGCTATATGATCTTATAAATAGGGTTCAATTCTATGCCAACTCGATCGAAGCTTTTGAAACACACTTCTCTTCTTCCAATGTCAGCAAATGAGATCCTTGGGCAATGAATATTGATTCAATAAATACACCGGCTTCTGATAGTACTCAGATCGTGAATAAAACAATGCAAGGCTGCTATAATTGCAGCAAAGAAGGACATATGGCTAGGGATTGCAAGGCAGCAGACACCTGTTGCAAAGAATGCAGCTTCTGCCACAGAGGATGGCACCAAAAAGGATGTTCAAAATTCAAATCTTGAACTGTATGAGCAGCAGAATTCGCATCTGCTTCCTCCAATCATACTACTGTTGTCACAACATCTCCTGTGCCAGCAACTCCAATCTGGCAAACCGCAATACGAGGAATGAACTTAGAAGCCATTAGGGCTTACTTCCGTGACCTAGATAATACATTGGGAAAAGCCTAAGGGAAGCTACATCAGGTAGTAATACTTCCCCTAATGAACTTAAAATAGACAATGTTTCTTTATGTACTCAACGCCAAGATAGTGCTAGTACAACTTCTGTTTTCTCTTTGAATCGTTTCTCTTGTCTCAATCCTGATGTAATGTTAGATAGCGATACTGATAGTAGTTTCTCTTTATCTCCGTCATCTCAATGTGGTAGCCTACCAGATGACATAACTGAAATGGTGTTCTCGAAAGAGCATGGTTACCGGGAAGTGATGCTTAATTCCGTTTATAAAAATAAAAATAGTTCCACCTTGAACCCGAACAAGAGAAAAGTGCACACAATAATGCCACTTCGAGAACTACTCTTAAAAATAGATATAATTATGAAAAACACAAAGACAGAAGTCAACACGCTCTTAGATAGTGGTGCTAATGGCATATTTATCAATGCTACATGGGCTAAAACAAATCATATACCATTAATGCCCTTGGATTTAGTCATCCCTGTATTTAACATAGATGGGATGATAAACTCAGCAGGAGGAATCGCTCATACCACTACCCTTATCATAGACTACATGGGACATCGAGAAAAGGTCATTGCCGATGTCACCAACCTAGGAAAGAATCATATGATCTTAGGATATACATGGCTACACGATCACAATCCTACCATTGACTGGATAAAAGGAACAGTGATTCTGGACAAATATCCACAATCTTGTGCAGCTTTGAACGCTACTTATTGTAATCGCATGGAAGAACACGAGATAGCATATGGATATTCCATAAAGAAAATGGAAAAACCAGCTTCTATAGAACCAGAAGAAGCATTCAAACTTGTCCCTGATGCATATCATGATTACTTGGATGTCTTTTCAAAAAAGGCTAGTGAATGGATGCCTGAAAGAAAACCATGGGATCATGCAGTAGATCTGAAACCGGAGTTTGTACCAAAGAAAGGACATCTCATTCCTTTAAGTCCTACTGAGCAGGATGAAGTAAAAGCTTTCATGGAAGATCAATTATCCAAAGGCTATATTCGTTTATCCAAGTCTCCACAAACTTCCCCGGTCTTCTTCATCCCTAAAAAAGAAGGCAAAAAATGCATGGTCACAGATTATAGATATCTTAATGAGGGAACTGTTAAAAACAACTACCCTCTTCCTTTCATTTCCCAAATCATTAATAAATTAAAAGGAAGCCAGATCTTCACTAAGATGGATCTCCATTGGGGTTATAACAATGTGAGAATAAAAGAAGGAGACGAATGGAAAGGAGCATTCGTCTGTCATCTTGGCGCCTTTGAACCCCTTGTAATGTTCTTTTTGGCATGTGTAACTTGCCTGCAATGTTTCAACAGATGATGAACAATATCTTCTCTGATATGGATGATTGCATGACAATTTATATCAACGATCTGCTTATCTTCTTGAAGCATAATGATATGAAACATCATCAACAAATCATGCAAAAAGTACTAGAATGTCTATGTAAACATGATCTGTTTGTTAAACCAGAGAAATGCTTCTTTGGAGTAAAGCAGGTGGATATGCTCGGCATGGATGTAACTGAAAAAGGTGTTTGCATGAGTGAAAGCAAACTTAGTGGAGTGCACAATTGGCCAATTCCTACCACAGTCAAAGGAGTTAGAAGCTTCTTGGGACTTGCCAACTTTTATCGTTGCTTTATAGCCAATTATAGTCTAATTGCTCGACCTCTGCATGACCTAACAAAGAAAGATCAACCCTGGGCATGGGGATCCAATGCCCAAAAAGTGTTTGATATGCTCAAAATAGCCTTCACAACCACCCCTATCTTGGCATATCCAGATGATACAACCCCTTACAGGGTTGAATGCGATGCATTGGATTTTGCAACTAGAGCTGTGCTC
>JBBPLL010000739.1:0-13489 GCA_038089755.1 Leccinellum rugosiceps | reverse complement strand
CCATTGATGATGCCTTGCGGGCAATCCTGGCTGAACGTCGTGTTCGGTATACTGGCATGATAAGGTTCAGGCTCCGCCTGAATTGCTGGACCCACCCACCATTCCAGACGCACTTTCAGAACCAGTCAGCGAAATTATTTACAATAGTCAGAGCAGTTTCAGAGGGTGTCAGAAAAGGCCTTGAGTGACACTAATTTTGTCCAAAGGGGTCCCTCATAATTTTGCGAGTCGGTGTGACAATTTGGGTAGTGAGATGTGACATTTCAAGGTGTAAAACATTCTATAATTTTGTCCAAAGGGGTCCCTCATATACCCACTCAGATAGCTGACTTCTCTGATGTTTTCTCCAAATGCCCACAAAATGAACTTCCCCCTCATCACGAAATCAACCACTTCATTGAACTGAAAGAATCATTTGTTCCGAAGGTTGCCAAGACTTATTTCTGCAAGATTGTCAGCATTCGTATCGCTGCCGATCTCAATGTATGTGTGTGTATTTCGCCAAACATGTTCGAAGCGCTGTCCTAAGTCTTGTCTAAGCGTTGCCTGTCGTAGGGCATGTGCTTTCACGCCTTCCTTCTGTGTGGGATTGTCTGTTTCGATCAGTGCTTGCCTGTCTAACCAACATAACGACTGCCAGCGGAAAAACTGCAAGTTCCGATGCTACTCCTTGACTAATAACTCGGCATCTTCAGCTCAGCGATGGGCTCGGGCTCGGGCATTGCACCATTCTATCCAGATTGCTGCCCATACTATTAGTTAGTTTGGAAGATGTATTGCAACATTGACGCACCATTCTGCAAGTTTTCATCTTCATCATTCCTGCCATCTCCATGTCCACATTCGATCCAGATCCACGAGAGTCATCTTCACCCTTCACTCGCTTGGTCTTCAGTACCCTCCGTCCGAGTCATGGTGTGCTAACCACATAAATGTGCATACTTACCCAGGCTGTACCATGAATCCATGATGGTGCTGTCTTGGATCATTATCATTCAAACTATCCAGAACCGAGAGGTCACTGGCAGTGCCAGACGTAAAGTTGTCAACACAGACAGGAAAGTCCTAAAAGTTAGAATGTGATGGCACTTACGCTGACTCCTGATGCCCTTGAACATTACGCATCTGACATTGCACTGTTGCTCAGATTCTAACGTACTCCAATCATCACAAGTATTTGTGGATACATACTCAGAAAAGCGAGCAATGGTGATGGTTCCACTGGCACCGGCATGGCATTGACGAGATAGATATCATGCAAGGCAACATTTCTATTTACACATGGCAGCGATGTCACATTTATACTAATATAAGAAGATACCGAACTCTGCACATGTCATCATACGATTTCCTTCTGCAGCCATTCGTAGATACCCATACCAATAGCGTCTGCAAATGTACTATCACATTCACCCGGAAACGCATCCATCCAAAGGCTTACAGTGGTGCTCCGCTTTACCCCCTTTACGAAGTAATGAAGGGAGTTGTCTCGTTCTATGACCCCGATGTCCATTCTACAAAACACAGAAATGGAAGGGGTACCAAGATGCCTGCGGATCTCATAATCCATGAGTGATCGGTAGGTCCTTTCAACGAATGACCAAAGTTGCTGTTTCGCATCTTCCCGAGTCTTGACATCTCCTGTGTCGGCTGTGTGAATATCCTCTGGATTGATTGGAACAGATGCGGTCCGACTCGCATGAAGCATGTCCCTTCAATAACATGATCGTCAGTTCAATAGATGAAATGGTAAACATGTTTTCTGGAACTGACCATAATTCTTGCAAATTCCGGTATGCAATGACCTGCTTTCCGTGCCATCTGTTATTGATTTTGAATGTGTGTGCGACATGGAGGATCTGTCCTCTGACAAGAAATACTCTCCATTCACCCAAAGCCTGGAGTGTCGGTATATACTCCTGTGCCATCCACATTTTGTGATTCGGTGTCTGAGAGAGAAGATAATCCCAAGTGCGTTTTTCGGTGTCATGGGGCATGATGATGTGGTGCTCGCAGTGACTGTTTGAGCGTTTCAAAACTGTGTCCTTTGGTATGGTGGAATGACCTGGCTTGATAAGCATCGTTGTGGTCGGCATGATAGTTTTGTTGTAGAGAGCGATGATGGACAGATCTGCTATCACTCTATCCTTCATGCCTCCATACTTCATTTGTTGCGATGGTGGCCAGAAGCGTAGTGGGGGTCGAAAATTTTCAATGTTGCGTACGTACAATTCTAAGTCTTCATTGTTTCTCCAATTATAGCATGGTGACCTGCAAGACATATTTTGTGAACATATTTTGGCCACGTAAGAATATGGCACACACGTATAGTCAATAGTATAGTCGATCCCTCCGATGATGCAATCAACAGAAAGAAGCTGAGTAATCACATTTTCATCCCAAGTTAATATCCCGTCCTTGAAAGTGCTCCATGACATATAGGAAAGATCAAAAAGTTTGCATCCATCGTTCTCCAGCACATGGAGCTGCATCATAAGCGAAAGCTGCAATCACAAAATTTCATCCAGATGCATCCGTCAATCATATAATTGCAGGACCAACGCACCCAGTCAGACATCCTGACCTTAACTGCATCTTTTCCGTTGAATGTAGCTTGTCGGAAATGGAAGATAAGGTTTGGGAACACCGAGGCTGCATTTTGGTATTGTTGTTCAGGTATTGTACACGTCGTGAATGAGACATTCATCCATGTATCAGAGATGTCTGGGACGTCTCTTGATGGGTCAGGAACATATAGCACTCGGAATTTTGGATGGATCAGAGGCGCCTTTTGAATCGTATGGACAACAATGGGTGTAGTAGATTGTCTGGAGTGGTGGGTATGCTGAGATGGTGCAGGATCGTCAGAGACAATAGCGTACGGCCTGTTTGCGAAGGTGGTGAATGTACTCCGGGATGAATGGTGAGTATTTTTGAATGTCTCCACCTCTCTGCATGGCGACTCATTTATGGAATTTTGCTCCAAATCATCGTCATCCACTTGTTGGGATTGATTATGATGAGTTACCATTCCTCCCATGTGATCTTTCCCTACAATATCAACCTTCTTCCCTCTTCCCTTGATGGAATTATCGTCTTGGTCGTCGTTCATGTCCCATTTAGTCCCTACGTTGGCATGTAGATCGCTTTTATATAGTGGCTTCTCCCCGGTGTCGATTGGAAACTGTCTGCTTAACTCCGATATGTCGATGAGGAGACTCCGCGCGATGATGTCATCAGATATAGTCCGCAGTTTCCGTATGACGGGAATGTGTACCTGGAGCTGTGTTGGAGTGGCATTGACCCTCCTGTAACTGTGGAAGTCTGTGAAGCCATATGCAGGACACGTGGGAGAACATGCAGGGTGCTGTTGTTGTTTTAAATGTCGACGAAGGGACCCACCTTCGATCCGCCACAGTGGAGTTCGTGACCGATTGACACAGTGTCCAGCGGCAGCGCAGGTATGTGGACAGACCTCGAATCCCTTCATTCCATTTCAGGGCATTATTGAATGTTCTGGTGTCCAGAGGTCTTGCAGACTGGGCAGATGTTGTTGTCCCCAAGGTTGTTAAAGTCTGTACTATTTGTTCCAAATTGATCAATATATATTCGATGTCCGCTCGGCCTTGGCCAGGACAGTTGCCAATTTCTTTGCGAGCAGCGACACCCTCGACAGTGGTAATGGTATCATTACTAATTCATGAGGGTGTAAGGAACTTGAGTGTCATAAATATTCACCTACATTATGTCTGCAAAACCAATATATCGGAAAAGGATATTGGGCACGATTATGGGCATGAGTACGAACACAGTTACGAACAGTATTACGAACATCACACAAATTATGCTAAATCTTGCTTATGATCATGTCCATACTACATTTCGTTTTGACGCTATCTACAGCATGGAAAACTGTACATGGTTTTATATCTGTCATAGTGCACAGTCCCTTCATGTATTGATGTAACGAAAATGTTTTTCCTGGTCCGGAATTCGGAGTTGTGGAAGAGGAATCAGAAATATTTGCCTGACTATGTCTATAGATATGGGAAATATTCTATCACATTAGATACATCTCAGATCTTGTAATGTTCCCCAATGTTTGTATTTGGTTTTGTGACAAGAATATATTGATTCAGCATTTCTTTGTTGCCAGTGATGGTGGACAAGTATTTTGTTGTGTAATGCTATCATTACCAGGATCAGCAAACTGAATGACTGATGTAGCATCCTCCACACTTCCTTCATCATTGACATCAGTGTGACATGTAGACCTCTATTAATGTAAAGCAGATTGCACATTTTGCAATGAATCATTTACATATTGATATATATGATGCATTCATAAATGGATTTAATGTTAGTCTCACATCACGAAAAATCAAATGTGCCGTATTCATTATTTGCAGATACGTGCAACTTTTATATGTCATATTTTTTCATATATGCACTACTATGAATGTCATAGCAAATAGGAAGTATCCATTCTAATGTCATCATATACTATCCATTACGCCCAGTTCGGCACCTACCCCCAGTTTGGCGTCACAAATTCGCAGAGAATGTCACACAGCTGGCTTCAGACTCCGTCATGGAGTACCTAAAGCAAACAATTTGTTGATTAGACTATAAGTACTACTAGTGAATTTATATAGTATTGTACCTAATTGATGAGGCATCTGCCCAGAACTATAGTAGCTATATCCAGGATAATGCTCACCTCATGAGCAACTGTGGCGGCATTGATGGTCTTGTAAGTCCCATCATGGAGGCCCTTGACAGCAAGCTCCATTCGGGCTTCATACTCTGGGTCCCTGGAAGGTCGCTGTGCTCGACAGCCCACCATCACCAGCAATGCGTCCTCCTGACATGCGACTTCGCTGATCGAACGTGTCGCGTCGCACACTGGGCATGAGTCACAAGTTGTAAACTGCGCTTCAGCAAGTGCTTCGTGAGTCACGACTGGCGTGACAGAGGTCAACTGCATGATGGTAACAACTACTGCATTTTTTTTTCCTCGTTTGACTTCGTAAACACAAGTATCGTATGGAAAATAACATATGTACCATAAAATGACAAAAGTGGCGTGAATTTTGTGTAGTGCGGAACTGGGTAATGTACAGTAACATATGTAATGGGCCATGCGCAAAGGGGCCAATGCAACTGTAATCAGGTTTTTCTTTAGGTACAACATCTGCGCATGTACACAAATGTTGACGTTTGGAAAGGTCCAAAAAAAATGTGTCTGGAATGATGGAAATATAATTTAAATTAGTGTGGTGGTCATTCTGAAGGCATTACAAATTCATTACGAACTCTGGAGAACTCATTACGAACTGAGATGCACTTATTACGAACTCATCATGAGCCGATTACGAACCAACTATAAATGGATTACGAACTCATGGTTAGCTATCTACAAACAATATATGACATGGAGGCAGAGGACAGCCAGTTACATCAGAAAGACACAAGAACTGTCTGTCTTTCAGATAAACATTGATTTCTTGAGCTATCTCTGGCAAAGTGAATGTTGTGCTATTGATGTTTTGAGTAGGCCATCCGAGATTCGCATGTATTTCGGCATTTTCCACATGTATGCACATTGTAGAGATATTGAATTGCAGAACTGGTTTTATGATGGTGTGAAAAGGAACATATGTTGACTTCTAGATATACAGTGTGATGATGGTGTGGAAGGAATGGAGGACTGATGACTAAGCCATCCTGTTTTGGCATGAATCACAATAAGTAAGCTGAGTATCTGAGAAGTTGTGGTGGTGGCTGTGTAATGTTACGAACACCACAACGAACACCATTACGAACACGTTCTGCATATTACGAACTTGATGATTTCCAATAAGTTTCTAGTTTGATAGCTAATGGGGAAATTTTGTTTTTACTGCTAACGTCAATTATAACCACAGGACATTGAATATACCCAAGTATAGATGCTTGCTTCCGATTTCCAAGGTCCCCTGCTCAAATTGAAGTGTTCATGCAGCAAGAGTATCTCCACCCTGAATATCGCCTGTATGGGGTGAATGGTCAGTGACATGAGAGGAAATTTGATGACAGTGAAAATATCATGGTATTCACGGAAAGGAAAAGTATTACTGTGAGATATGCTAATGTCATGAGGGTCAGGTTGACACTGTGGGATACCACAGCACAATTGGGAGGTGCACAAAAGTGCTTAATGAAGTTGATCATTTGTACACAAAGTTCGTAGTCACGGCCATTGTAAGTTGGCAGAGACATGATGGAAATGCCAGTGTTTCAGTATACAGTTCATACAGTTCACAATTGGGTTCGTAATATGTCACTGACGTTCGTAATGGAGTTCGTAATGGAGTTCGTAATGACATTCGTAATCAGGTTCCAAAGTCTGGCAGCCACTGTTTCAGCCATGGACATTGTAAATTGGCAGGCACATGATGGAAATATGAGTGTTTCAGTGTACAGTTCATGCAGTTCACAATTGGGTTCGTAATCTGTCACTTGAAGTTCGTAATGGCGTTCGTAATGAAGTTCGTAAGGTGTTCGGAAAGTTCAGAATAATATTCCTGAGGTTGATCGCATTCATGTGATCCATGAAAGATGCAAAGCGGCATTGATATAATACTGAGTGTGTCCAGTATTATTATGAGTCAGAGTATATACACTATTGCCTGCATACGGATTCATCACAAAGTATGTGGTTTGAATGATTATAATGTAATGTTGACGCCAATGTGTTCATAAACAAAACATGTACATGTACAATATGTTGGGAATACATGTGGAGTTGCAATAATATTGCTACCAACATTCCTTCAGACATGATCTCATCACCTTGAACAATTGTTTGGACATTGTTGAAGAATGTGTGCACACTAAGGAATATACCCCCACAGCCTTGGTGAATTATAGGCACTGTATTTACAGTGTGGTATATTCAATGACAAACATTTCTGCTCTCTACATACCACAAAAATAACTCCATCAACCTGGTGTAATATCCAGGAGATGGCTTCCCCAGCAACCATGATTTATATGTATCCATATCGATCCAGAACGCTGCAAAGTGTTGTTGTGCTCGTTCTCGTGTTTCCTTGTGCACCCATATCCCCATCAGGGTTGGTATGACCACATCCTCCCACTCACATGTGTTTCGGAAGTCGCCATGCAATATATCGGAACAAGATGGGACATGGCACTTCCAGCATATTCCAGTCCATGAAAAATTGTCTGGATATATGATAGTCTTCTTCCATGCGATGAGTGCACGAAATCCTCCATATGCAGATAATGTGGGACATGATGATATGCTCCTTGTTGGGCAACAATGTTGATGCACTAGGCAAACACCACATCCATAGTCCTTGACCTTGTTCAATGCATGGCGCATCCTGTTTGCATCATGGCCAACTGCTTCTAGGCGATTGAGGCGCTGTCGCTTAGCCATCTGAGCTGCAACTGCAAATGAATCTTGGGTTGCTGTATCCAGCGTGCGTTTAGACGATAATATGGATGGATGATAACTTCCACTTCCAGTCTCCATACGTGGAATTGGTAGAGTGTGCTGTGGATATGTGGTATGATGGATTGCTGTGTCCACTGCCTTCGATGTAGATTGTGGTTTGCAAACAGAACATGGAATATTCATGAGGTCCTCCTTGCATTGCAGTCCTTTTCCATCGATATATAGTGTTGTCCCATATCGCAGGCATTGAGTTGTCCCATGGAGATAAACATAGTCATGAGCATACCATTGACCTTTGTGATCCAATATATCCCTTGGAATCTTTGGAAGCTGATGGCTTTCTGCAGGAATAATAAAGCATCTTGCACCCAGCCCATCACGCCCAGCACGTCCTTGTGCTTGGATAAGCTCGCTCATGTCCAATGCCATCTTGAAATGGCAAGTGAGTCGTATATGAGGATAGTCGTTTCCAGTGGTAAAGGCACTTGTGCAGATCATGATTGGTGTGATGCCCTGTCTCCAGTTATTGTACATTTCCAGTCGGGCTTCATCCGTCACAGTCTTTGCACCTGAATAAAATGGCCATGCAGTCTGAACTCCAAATTGAATGAATATAATATCTGGATTCCAATGTGATACTCACAATTCTGGCTAGCTCCTCTCCATCTGCGATGTATGCCACAAATATGAGACCTCTATCTGACGAATTCCACTGTTGCCGTTCCATTAAAATTACATCTATCAGCTTCTGTGTAATTTTTGTAGATGGAAGACATGGTTCAAGGATGTATTCCAGCTCAGGACGATTGCTGCATTGGCGGATCTGAATTGCATTCTTCAATACTCCAAATGATGTTATCAAATTGGAGACGCTAGCAGGAGGTACTGTGGCACTGAGCAGGATGAGTTGCATTTCATGTTGTCGTAGTTCTTTGACACGTGCAAGGGAGGAGCGGAAGTCTTCAGAGAGTAATGGAAGATGGGCTTCGTCAAATACCATCCGAGTGATAGGAAGATGCTGATTCAACTGTGCTATCATTGTATGCCAACCACTGAATGTTGCTTGATCAGCAGATACAAGAATGAGGTTGATTGAGGAATTGAGTCGCCCTCCATTAACTGATGCATTGAATTCCTGATAGGAAACTTGCATAGCATCAAGTTTGCGTTTCCAGTCCATCATGAGAGACCGCAAAGGAAGAACCACAACAATGCCAGTATTTGTCGAAATGATAGCAGGGATGATTGCTAGCATGGATTTTCCGCCACCAGTTTTCAGCATTGCAATGACATCTGTTGTATGCTCCATGACAGCGAGAACTGCATTCTTCTGTTGTTCTGAGGCCCATGTTGCATCTGGTTTCTTCAATAATTTCCTCAGCACTTGCAGGCATTGCATCTCTATATGGACCCTCTGCGAAAGTTGATCCAATTGTATAGTTATTTTTGTAGCCATTGTATTTACCACATCTGTGTTTAGAAAATCATTAATTTGGAGTTAATTCACATCCACCCAACTATGTCACTTACCAACTTGTTTAGATGCTGTATGGGTGTCGGAATCATCATAAAGGTCATCAGAATGCATGTCCTGCAGATTGGTAGGCAGTTGATTATGCTCTATTTCTTTAACAAGGATTCAAATGAGAATATAAAATAGCTGGTAAGCATTGTAACTTACTTGGCTTATCTGGGATGGAAGGTGGGTTATCTACATCCATGGTGTCAGGGATGGTAGATGAGTGAAGTGATACTGATGTGGAAATGGCATCCCTGACTGCAGACTGAATCATAGGACAGATAGATGTCGAAATCCTAGTCATTAATTGAGCTTCAAGATTTTGGACCAGGGTATCTTGTATCTTCTCCAAAACACGATCTGCAATCTTCTCCTCTGATACATATGGTTGTTGTGGGCAGAAACGCCCAAGCACCTCCTTCTGTGCATCTTTGCCCAATTGACCTGACTTGGCTAGATGTTGGAACTGTGCACAATCTGCACACTTGTATGGTAGGCCGAGACCACCTGGCATGACATGCATGATCAGTTGCCATTTTGTGCTAGCTTGCAAGAAGTAAGGAAGAAGATCTTCTGCAGGACTAGCAAGAGCATCTGGGCTTAGTCCATAGATACGATTTTCTGTAGCTCGTGAATGGCCGGCTTGCAAAGCATCCACTGTCTCATTTTCATCCAGATCAAGGAGCTCTTCTGTGTAATGTGCGAGCTTGCGCTTGAATGCAATGCTGATATGACGCCAGGGATTGACTGTCAACCTACAACCAACATGTGGAACACTCATACAACCCATGATAGCACTGAGATCATTTGTGTTGAACAATCTGTCCACATTGACAAAGATCTGGGTCTTGTAGAGAAGCAAAGTATTGCACCGATTTTGGCCACACAGATGAACCACTAGCTCAGCAAATGGACGTGCCAGTGCAAGAGATTGAATCATGAGGTCCCCAGTGATGTTGTCAAGAGAATGTGGGATAAGTTTGTCCTGGCCAGTCATGGAGCCCATCTTGTTGTAACGACGAAGAATTGTGACATGCTTGCCCATGATGACGAGGTTTCGCTGAGGGCGATGTATGGTATTGCAGAAAAGCATTGGAGTGAGCTCTGTACCACGACCTGGAGCACCACTCAGCATTTCACAACGCATAAGGAGGTGGGACTGAAATTCTGCATAGTCTCGAAGCCATTGCATAAGTGCTCCATGATTCCAGGTCATTTTTCCTGCATGAAAGTGCCCAAAGGACTTCCTGATGATTGGATCTGCCATAAATGCATTTGCCAAGGCATCACGGTCACTGAAGTATGCTTGATTTCGATTATCTGTGAGGAAAGAATATCCAACTTCATTGTTTCCCAGATTGTCTGCAATGTGATCATAAGAGAGTTGTAAGGAGATCCCTTTCAAGACTTTCTTTTCCCACAAATTGATGATGGTTTTGCTGCTGTCTTCAAACATTGTCCTGAGTTTACTAAGGTGTATCTTGTCACCTTTATACAGCAATTCCTTCCATTCGGACTGATCTGTCCACCAGATACAGGGGAGGCTCATTGTTTGAAATGCGACAGATGATGCATAGTGTTGTAGGGCCTGTATGCGGCTGAAAGGGGAGTTTGTCTTCTCTGTGAACCATGGAAGGAGGGAGTCACAGGCTCTTGATTCGTCACCAGAGAATTGGATGATGGAAAGGCGCTTTATCTCCCTGAGGCATGTCAAACGGATGCAGTATTGGAATTTAGCGAGATAACCAGTAACATCTTTGGGTTCCAGATGCCCTCCATCTTTTTTCAAGGTGATGAGTAGAAGAAGGCGCTCAGTAGGACAAGGGATATGATTTCCAGGTGATCTATGCCACATTGACAACCAAATTGCACATAGGAGCGCATGCAATGATTGAGAGACATTGCTTTCATTTCTGAGGGCAGTTTTGAAAGCAGCAAGCTGATCTGTGACTGTTGTTGGCAGGGGAATGTGGTAATGGTCCTGGGATGATACGCGGAGGAGGAGACATAGAAGAGCAATGGTGGGATGGATATACTTGGCAAGAGATTTCAAATCCTGGTGAGGTTGTAATGGAGTATTATTTATTCCACTAGAAAATATTTCAATTATACAGATCAGAGAAAAGCAATGAGGATCCTTACTCAGATAGTGGATCTGGAGAGTTCAGCCTTTGCAATATGAGATCATCAGTGTCCTTCAAGAAAGCCACTGCTTGAGTGAAATATATCTCGATTGCTGTCTTGATTCCAGGGAGCATTGGATCACAATCAAAGGAATCTGGGACTTGAATCAATTGGCTAAGTATTTTGGGATCATAGTCAACAACATGTTCATGCCATCGTGTGAAGCGTAGCCAAGGAGATATAATACGCTGATCCTGAGGAATATGATTCGAAGAGATGTTTGTAGATATCTCATGGCGCAGATTGGCAATGATATCCTGAGCTGAAGTATCTTGAGAAGATGCAGAGGATGATGTTGCAGCACTTGGATCCAACACACGCCATAGTAGGCGAGAAGATCCACCTCTGCTAAGCTGCTGCATCTTACATGGAAACCAGTCATTCGGAATTGGAATATCCTGATGGACCTCTAGATGATGTCCTCGCATATTTTTCTTTGTGCCACGGATAGAAGAGCAATAGTTGCAGGAAAAGCCATCCTGGATCTTCAAACCTTTCATGGGTGTGATACCATCCTCAGTGATTAGAGGATATGGGAGATTCTCTGGTAAGTCCAGGAAGGTAATCAGTTCATCAAAGAATTGATTATTGAACTTCATCCCATTGTGTTTTGTGCGCAAGTGGGGTTGGACATGGGATGGTGCCAAGGCCACTAGACAGATGTTGCAGCAGAGAGATTGCAAATCAGGATCAATGACCATATTAATTTGATCTAAAAAGGGATGGTGTAGCAACCCATCTCTTTCATCATAGATCTGGAATGAACATGAATATAGCCTATAAATCATCATCATTGAGTGATAGCTTACTGCTTCGGTCAGAACTTCCCCAACACTTTCAACATGTTTGTGCACAACTGGATCAGTACATGATTGACTCTAAACACAATTGTTAGTTGTGAAACACTTCCAAACACAAAGTGTGCTTGCATTGTACTGATTCATAGAACTTGCATTGTTGCCAGATGAAGCAGGTATCTAAAAGAATTGAATAACAAGCTGAGGACAATGAAATGAAATACTGACGAGATCCTGAATTGGTTGTGGTTGGGGAAGCAGATTTTCAGAAGCATTCTATAGATAATATACAGAAAAGATATGTGAAGGGGACAAGAACAAGTATTGATGCTTACACTGAATGGGGTTATCCAAGATTTTCGTTTGCGCAAGTGTTTTTTGAGACCCTCCAGAGTAGAAAATCCTTTCTTTTTGCTGGGACACCCAGTAGCAGAACAATAGCAAATATACATGCCATCTACAAGGTGCACAGTAATCTCTTGATTTATGCCTGGAACAGTGAATGATGAACCATTTGTGAGGCCAATGGTACATTTCTTTTGATGTTTGGAGTAATCTTTGCGAGATTCAAAGACAGCCTGACATTTGCCACAAGTATGCATGATGTAGAGATGATGGTGGTGTGGAGGAAAATGATGGTGGGAATTTGAAAACAATCTGCGAACATTGATGACTAAGCATGCCTAATTGGGTAATGGAGATGACTAAGCTGATATGTGCAAGTGCGCGCACCTGCGCGCAAGCATGCACTACTTTCCAGTCCATTATCTACTTTCTAGTCCAATATCAATCTATAAAAGGTGACCTAACATGGGCCTAATGGATCCCTAACTGGTGGTTTTGCCTCATACTGATAATATTATACGTGACACCCCCGGCCCGGTGGGTGCGTGTGAATTTTAATCTGACCTTTTTAGGAACCGTGTGAAATTCCGGCACAGCAACTACCCTCGGCCCGGTTAGTACGTCTTCGGACTGAACCCCCGGTGACACGTGTGAACCGGCCCTTCGGGCCGGTCCCCCTCCGGCGGCAGGGGCCTAGGCCCTAGTCACGTGATCTTAGCGCCGGACCTTGTTGTAATGGCAGGGTTCTGATTGGTTTTCTCACGTTTGTGGGAATCTGATCCGGGCAGCCCGTCGGGCTCTCAGGAGTGTGAGATATTATAGGTAAGGGCACCAATAGGACTTGTTCCGGTGCTTCCGCTATCTCGGGAGGATTCGTAACGTTTTTCGCCGACCCCCGGAAGGATTGATGGTACCTTATAGCAGAGTATCGTACCATTTCCTTATCTACCAATAGGATCACTGACCGCTTTGGAACTCCGACGCACCGATCACTATATAGTACGGTGCGTACCGTTGTTTAGATCAAAAACCAAATAGAACTGATGAGCCAATTGGCGAAATAGTCCCCCGGCTGGGTTGGCACCCCACCGGCTATATTCTATTTGGCCAACTCTCATCCATGGCTTTACCTCGCAGAAGACTTCGCTTCGCTCAGCCTTCTGCTCCCACTCCACCTAA
>JBBPLL010000738.1:0-13503 GCA_038089755.1 Leccinellum rugosiceps | reverse complement strand
CTAAAGACGGCTTGGTGTATTTGAAGCCATTGAGTTCATGAGGGGAAAGGGATCGGAGAGGCAACATACTTGCCCACCCTTGCGCTTGCCAGCGAGAATAGAGATCGGCGATAGGACTCGAACTGCAATCCATGCAGCGTTGCATGCCAATAAATCCAAGGCCGCCATTGCCGTTGGTGGAGGGTGGTGCATAGGTCTCATAATCATAACTTTGATGAAGAATGGAGTTGGTAACCGGAAAGTAGAAAGTGGAATTAAAGAAAGCATATATGGTAACTACTTCACCATCGCCGTTGTTGAATACTCCAGGGTCACTATCATAGCGATTAATTCAGAACGAGGGAAATATAGTCCAAGGAGGCGCCGCACGGCGGAGAGTTGTCTGGAGAAGCAAGGGGTCAGGTATGGACTATGAAGGAATTAGCTGTCCCTACACCAAGACCAGCAAAGACGTCTTTTGCTCGCGTGAGCAACAGCGACAAATACAGAGAGGAAGATGAGCGCAGGAGTCAACATGATGGGTGAATAGGAGATACTGCATGGGGGATTTTTCTGGGATGTTATTTATGCATAGACTCTGCTACTCCATCTGGACTCCGATCGTTGATACGGTGAATAAAATTTCGAGAATCTGGTCGTGACTGGGGGTTGCAAATGCCATTACGGCGCGATACAGATGTATGCTGTTGAGGTTAGTAATGCGAAATTGGATAGAACCAGTGGTAATGGATCAGAGTGGATCCCTGGCAGTGGACTACCTGAAGTGACAGTCAATGCAACTATAAACTTTCAGCTATTCTCTGTTATTCGACTAGCACCCACATGCATCTAGTGTTCCTCCATGTTTGTTCATGTCCTCATAGGACCCCATGGGACAGGGATAGCAAGCTGGCAAATACGGCATGCTTCTCTGGTTAAGGACCGGAAGCAACTTCACGAAAAGTTCTAGTGCCCGATACAGCGCGTGATAATAATCCCCTTTCTGTGACTTATGGTAAAAGCTATTCCGTGACATTCGATCGCTGCGGTGACGCGTGAACTGTAGCGTGTACCGAGCGCGGATGGGGTTAACGAAATGGGCGAAAGCGCGGACCGGGCTTTCCGGCCCGCTCTGTTGCCGGAGTCCATCGAGCAAGCTGCTCGGGCTGGGTGGGCTCCGAGCAGGCTATCGAGCGAGAGAACTGAGTGAACACAACGGACGAGAGGTTATTGGGTCTGAGAGTGGGAGTGGAGGGCGGGGGTGAAAACGAAAGTGGTCAAGAGGCCGCAGATCGGCGAGCGGGAGCGCTCGCAGCTAGTAAGCGAGGTGGCGGAAGGAAAGAAGCCAACCCGCGCCACCTGGTTTAGGTCAACATCAATGAAACCAACATTAGCAGAGAACTGAAGGCGAAGATCAAGCTTTCTGGAAACCGTACATGTACCTTGTCGTTGATGAAGTTTCGATGATCGGAAAGGAATTTCTGGCCAAATCATCGCGAAAACATCAGCATTGCGAAGATGATTAGTGGTCAGCCTGCATCACCCACTCATTTGGCGAAGTATCTGTCATCATTAGGGTACGGCACGGGTGCGAGTATATAGCTAAACCACGTCACGGTGCAGCGTCGTCATTGCGGCATCGTCGTTGCGTCAGTCAACGTGTCGTTTGTCATTGTCGTCTTCGCCGTGTTCACGTTCGCAGTCGACGCTACGTCGTTGTGCTGTTGTTGGTAACAACAAGGGCAGTGTGCGGGAGCAACTGCACAACGAGCACAGTTGTGCGCGTCGTGTGGTTGCTTTTGCATGCTGAGCCAGAGGATGGGGATGGGGATGGGGAGAAGTCGGGACGAGGATGGTGGCCTCAGGGTCGCAGTCGTCGTCCACGGGTAGCATGCCGTGCTGTGCGTCGTCAGTTGGCGTCACGTCATGGCGTTGTTTGCATCCGAGTCCGCACACCGTGCTGGTGTCGCGTCGCGTCGTTCGTTGTCGTCGTCCAGATGTCTACCGTCCGTCACGTCTTTGTGTTGCTTCGTCAGGTCCCCGTGTCGTGGTGGTGCCAGCACGACACATCGTCATCGTTGCATCACCATTGTTGTCGTGTTCGTCGTCACGTCACGGGGAGTCTGTCGTCGTGTTCGTTGACGTCGTCCGTCGTCGTCGCGTCGTTGTCGTACCGTCAGTCGGCGTGCCGTATCCTCACGATGTGGAGGTTCGCTGGGGAGAGAAGAGAAAGTGTGTGTGGATGAGCGAGATAGTGAGAGTGGCAGGAACGCACGTCGTCGTCACCATCCGTCTCCCTCGCCCTCATGTCGTTGTCACGTCGCCACTCGAGCCGTCGACGTCGCATCGTCGTCATCGTGCGGATATACCTGCGCCATTCCTTAATTTGACGGTTGCATATACATTTGCGGATTATCGTCCACAGGGCCAAATGATCCCTTCTGCAACATCGCTACACCACCAACCGGCAGATTGAGCCTCTTCAATATTTATGTGTCACGCAGCTCTGGACAACCAACAATCCGACTTCTTCATGATTTTAATGACAAGGTGTTTCGGGCACACTCCCCACAGTTGCTGGTTGAGGATGATTGGCTTGAAGAATTGAACGAGAAGACGAAATACAAGTGGAAATGATTGATACATGAGTACTTTTGCTGTGCTATTTGTACTTGTTGCCAAAAGTCGATAGGGGCTGCACTTTCTGGACTCGGACATCTTGGTGAAGGGGTGATGTATTCATCTTCAACTGTTACATACCCTGACAGGCTGGTCCGTGGGGCCATTGAAGCTCAAGTTAGAGAGGTCTCGAAGTCTCGAACGCATTCACAAATGGACGCTTTTCATGGCTCGTACAAGGGGCGCACCCCCACTAATACATCAAATCGCCAACAGCGGATGGAGTGCCATCATCGTTATATAAGCACGATCCAGTTCCAACGTAGGATACTGCAGAAGCGTCGTTCGCCCCCAGCAGAGATGGGGACGTCGCCACAAATGGGAAATAGAGTTGCACATAAGATGCGCTGTCAAGGAAGGGGAAGGCTTGCTCGAAAAAGGAGACCCTTGATGAACGCGTCAGAAACAGTGATCAGTTGATTAAGATGCAGGGGGTGGACGAACTGGTCAGCCTGGCCACCAGCAGGGTTCTGCAGTGCGAACTCAGTTACGACCAATTGGTAGCCCTTGTCGAAGCTGCACGTCAACCTCTTGCGGGCACATATTGATCACGAAATCTTACAGGGAATCGAGCATTGGCGGACTCGACATAAGTCTGGAACTCGGCGAAGGATCCTCTGAATATGCAATAAGGCAGAGTTTAACTGCGTAAGAAACCTGCGACTTACCCGTACCAGTGCTACCAGGAACAAAACCCTGATAAGTAACTTACTGGAGAAGGGAAAAGAAAGCACACCAGATTGATGTAGTCGAAGTAACACTGGCCAGCACAGGCACTGATCATCTCGGACAACCAACTCAAACCTTGCCCAGCTGTTGTGCTCGAGGTGACAGCTGGGAGTGCCTTCTTAATGGCCTGATTTCACTCTTGTCAGAGTATATTCTTATCAATATGATCATCGGCTTCCTACCAGTGGATTTATGTACTCGATATACCAAGAAGCGGCTTGGCTCGGTGTAATTCCATTGATGTCCGGTTCATTCAAGCTAAAGACGGCTTGGTGTAATTGAAGCCATTGAGTTCATGAGGGGAAAGGGATCGGAGAGGCAACATACTTGCCCACCCTTGCGCTTGCCAGCGAGAATAGAGATCGGCGATAGGACTCGAACTGCAGTCCAGGCAGCGCTGCATGCCAATAAATCCAAGGCCGCCATTGCCGTTGGTGGAGGGTGGTGCATAGGTCTCATAATCATAACTTTGATGAAGAATGGAGTTAGTAACCAAAAATGCAACCAAAAAAAGCGTACATGGCAACTACTTCACCATCACCGTTATTGAATACTCCAGGGTTACTATAGCAATCAACTCAGAACGAGGGAAATATAGTTCAAAGAAAGACCGTACAGCGGAGAGTTGTCTGGAGAAGCAAGGGGTCAGGTATGGACTATGGAGGAATTAGCTGTCCTTACACCAAGGCCAGCAGAGACCTCTTTTGCCTGCTTGAGCAACGGCGGCAAATACAGAGAGGAAGACGAGCGCAGGAGTCAACATGATGGGTGAATGGGAGATGCTGCATGGAGGGATTTTTCCGGGATGCTATTTATGCACGGACTCTGCTACTCCATCTGGACTCCGATCGTTGATGGTGAACAAAAAATAGAGGATTCGACCATGTGTTTTGCAGGTGTCACAAGGTTAGTCCGGTCGTGACCGGGGGATCGTGGTGTATGATACATATAGGTTGCAAATGTCATCACGGCGCGATACAGATGCATTTAAGGCTATTGAGGTTAGTACCGGTGGCGATGGATCAAAAGGGATCCCTGGACTACCTGAAGTAATGATCAATGTAGCTATGAGGGTTCAGCGTTCAACCATAAATTGTCAGCTGCTCTATGTTATTTGACTAACACCCACATGCATCTAGTGCTCTTCCACGTTTGTCCTTGTCCCCATAGGACCCCATGAGACGGGAATAGAAAGCTAGCAAATACGGCATGCTTCTCCGGTTAAGGACCGGAAGCAATCAAAGCTGGGCGTCCAACGATCAGAATGGCACCTGTAAACTTACTGCGGGATCTGATGTCTGCAACTTCAGGCTTGCATCCTCAGTGATTCTCTATTCGTCGACTGGTATTCGCATTGTCTTTGGCGCCGCAGCGCACGGATTGGACTGTCCTAAATGTCATGTGCTAGTAGGCACGAGTAAATACAACGAAGCAGCCATTGGTAAACCCATGCGCTCTCATAAGTCCAATTGTCAGGATGGAATTCCAAAGCATACCAGCGGGAGACTCGGTACTTAAGTTAGGACACGTGTTGGTACTACCCTTTTCAATACATTTTCACAAAATTACTTAGCCATCCTTTGAAAGTAATAGTGACTGGTATAAGAAAAGAAAGACCACAGAAATGCTAACATCAACTTACCAACATGGAAAACGCTCTTCTGGACATCCCAAGGTCCTTGCCAGGTGAACTATCGATACTTAATAGATTTATTACACAATAATGTTTGTTGACAAGTCGCCTGAAATAGATAATGACGGAGTAGGGTTAGGGTCAATGTCGGAGACGCGTCATCGAGCCGCGCGGGGCCGTTGGCACTCAGTCGACGACCACGACGACGACTAGACGTCAAAAATGCCTCTCGAAGCGACGATGATGATCATCGACAATTCCGAGTACATGCGGAATGGCGATTACACACCGTCAAGATTTGACGCTCAGTCCGACGCGGTCAATACCATCTTCCAGACAAAGATCGATTCCAACCCAGAGAACACCGTCGGTCTCATGACCATGGCTCACAAAGGGTACGTAAGTCATTTCCCATCTCGTCGCGCGCCGCTTGCACACCTCGCTTCTGTACCAGACCAGAAGTCCTCGTGACGCACTCCAAAGACCTCGGCCAGATTCTCAAAGGGATCCATACCGCCACGCCCAAGATCGGTGGGTCGATAGACATTCCAACTGCTATCAACATCGCCCTGCTCGCGCTCAAACACCGTGAAAACAAGAACCTCCGTCAGCGCATAATCGTCTTCGTTGGATCACCGCTGCAGGGTTCAGGTGCGGACGAACGCGAGATGGTCAAACTCGCGAAGAAGCTAAAAAAGAACAACGTGGCCATCGACTTCATTTCATTTGGGGACGGTATCGAGGAGGGCGAATCTAGTGTACTCAAATCTTTTGTCGACAACGCTACTAGCGGGGATAATTCGTATGTGTTTCTCTCCCTGATCATACAAGCGCGACTCTAACGCGGTATATATTCTAGACATCTTGTATCTGTACCTCCTGGTCCACACCTACTTTCGGATCTCGTGTTGTCATCACCCATTTTGTCGGAGGACCGTGGAATACCCCCCGACGCGATGGCTGGTGCGGCTGGTCCCTCCGGTTCTGCTGGTGCAAACAACTTCGAATTTGGCGTTGATCCCAGTCTGGATCCAGAGCTGGCAATGGCAAGTTTATTGTGCAGTGAATATGTGTATCTAGTATTGATCACGGTTATAGGCACTGCGCATGTCTATGGAAGAAGAGCAAGCACGCCAAGCAGCTGAGGATCAGGCACGACATGCTGTTGTCTCTGCAGGACACGCCGACGACGCTGCAGATATTGATGCAGACGAAGAAGTGATGCTACGGCAAGCCATAGCCATGTCCGAGGGACGAGACGTTGACATGGGAGAGGAACAGGGCGATGATGACGAGATGGATGAGGAAGAGGCAATTGCTCGCGCTATCGAGATGAGTATGAAGCAGGATCAAGGTGAACAAAAGAAACAGTAGCAGTTCACGGTCTTCGTTAATTCATACAACACATGCGATTGTACTTGAAATGTACTTTGTCCAGTACCATATATATTTCTTTTTCACTAACTTCCTTTGTCGGGCAGGATGACCCATTGAGTTGTATCCTCAGCCCTCCGTCACCGGTAGCCTGAACAGACGAGCGTTTATAATTGTGATTCACGTGTACAGCAGCCATTACACGTATGATTCTGTTGAAGTGTCCAACGTTGACCGAGTGCGGTACTGCATAGTTCCAAGTGAAAACTCGTTCCCTCTCGTGCCTAGATGCCGATCACACTGCCTGAGGTTGAAAAAAATGCGACAAGAGAGGACACTATGGATCGCCACCTGGGCACTGTAACGAAACGACACCATGTAAGAAAGTATCAGATGCTTGAACATCAGTAACGAGAGCACGTACGTATCTAATGCAGGAATATATGCTACCTAATCGGAGGAATGGGTACTGAGATCTCGGTAATTAGGCATTCTATTCTTCACACTCACTGGTGCAGCAAGCATCACAGACATGTTTGCTCCAGACAACACTGAATGATGATATACTTCGATTACAAAATGTTCTCCAATGGAAAAAGTGATCACTTACAGATAATCCACGACATATACATGATTCCGTCCCAATATAACGTATTCAATGCTCTACTTTGGACATCGCGATATGTTCGGAACTTCCTCCAGGAATTCATGCCTTGAAGGACTGATGGAGGTAAGATCGGATGAACTGAAAGCTACGAAAGGAACTGACTGATCTCGTACATCATCAAGAACATATACTGAAAGGTACCGGCTCTCGACGTTCCATAAGCGCACACAGATGGCCAGAATTCTGTCCAACTAATATTTAGCAACTAACCATATGAATCAGCCGTACTAACTATAGAACGAGGTGGAGTCCCCGGGTAAAGAATATTTGATTAGTAGTGATGATATCTCAGCGCCTGCAATGGCTGCCTAGAAAAGGGCGAATGCCATAGATTAGGCTCGGCTGATTCATAACGCATGTGCGGGACGGGACGTACTGCCGCCAAAGACAACAGAAAAACAAGAATTTTTTTATCGCGACCCCACATAGCATACGTGCGTAGAATCAAGATCCCCTCCGTTAAGATAATACTAGAAGTGAATAGGGCTGAGAAAACGTCAGAAAACGTCGGAAATGGTGAAAAGGCGAATAGACCATCTACAACGATGATGAATTTTCCACACTAGAAACGATGTTCAAGATAATTCGATAGTGAGCATGATCACTCACTCCTACCATGACCACGGCGGCTGAGTGATGACCTCGCGTTCAGACGTCTGACAGAGGAATGTGAAAATGTGAAACAGACCATAACAGGTCATTGAGGAAGTAAGAAAGGGGAGGTATCTTGAGATTGTAAACACGACGCGTGTTATCTCCCATTTAGTACCCCATACAAGCTCTACCTAACTCAGCGCATCAGAGTAGTGGGATGCGGGAACTTGGGAACCAAGAAACCTCGGATGAAAACGTCAAGCAGTAATCAAATGCCTGGGTGAAGCAACCTGCGTTGGATACAAATAGACTCGGAGCCGAGAGAATGGGCACATACGAAAATGGCCAATGCAGCGACTGCAGAAAATGTATCGAGTCAATTCCTTCGTAGCAAGGTCACGTCTCAACTTCAAGCGTACCGTTAAGAAACTGTGACAGGCGGAGAATGCCAAATTAGCGTGATCCTTTGATCTCAGTCCTTGTGGTCATTCGCACACCTTTCCAAACTGGAGGCGAGAAAGGTCGGTTAGGCTTTCGTCAGACATCTGCTGAGAGGCTATGGCAATTGGGAGTTCAAGGAAACATGAGGGAAGTGAGGCGGGGTTAATCTGTTCGGTACCCAGGGTTTTTATACCTCATTGGTTCGGTTGCGAGTCAAGTGACGGAAGCCCGCAGTACGGCAGCCCCTTGTGCCACTCAGCCACTTGGCCCTCCAAGGTCGTCGCGTGCAAGATAGCCTGCCTCGTAGCTATAGGCTTTGCCAGTGCATGATATGTCGTCGTGGTCCGTTCAGACTGGACGAGCGCTTGCAGGTCTCTAGCCGAAACAAGGCCACTCCAAGTTCAACTTGTTCGCAACCCCGTACTACGTATACGGAATAAGTCAGCGGATCTGATTTTGGATCCATGATGTTGTCCGGGAATCGTGCGTTTTCCGCAGATTTGTCAGTCTTTTGTACCTGGGATCATAGCGATAGCGTCACCCACACATCGTTATCGACTCGAACATGCACTAGGGGTGCGGATATCGAATTGTAATGAAATCATTGCCGCGGAGCCGGCTGATTAAAACTTTCACACCGATTTTTACAGCTGTTTGCAGAATATATGGCAATTGTGTGATTTTTTTTTCTTTGCCGGTCAAAAAAGGAAATTCTACCTGACCGCGTCCGAGCCGAAGCTGTCCGATGAGAGCTGGGGTTTCCTCTTGTCTACACTATGTGTGTACCATGACTGGTAACGGTGGGCTGCAGCGCACTGAGATGAATGATGCAGATAGTTCACAGCATCCCTTCACAATCACTCCCGGCCACGAATGAATACTGGTAGCTGCCACGCGTAAAAACATCAATGATGTATGTGCACGCCGCTTCCCGGGGTGCACGCCCATAACATTGGGCATACGTTCGTTCATTTTCGATCATTTCATCGATTACAATAAACTCGGAAGCGCCGCCCACAAAATCGTTCAAAGGTTTGCCTTGAATTCCTAGGGGTCGGAGTCTTTGGCAAAGAGACTGTCTCAAAAGCCGTCCAGGCAGCTATTGTGAGCAGCCAGACACGTCCGACAAAAGAAGAAGGCGGTCAGCTAACGGTACCATGTTGCTCAAAGATCTGATGCGATCGGCAGGAGTTGACAGATATCGTCGAGAGTCCAGCCAAGGCCCCAGCGATCCAGTGCGCATTCCTTGATGTCATCGCTAGTCTTTCTGCTGACCATGGCTGGAGAAAGGGCAGATCTTGTTGAGCGCTGAGCCGCCTGAGCGGCAGCCAGGGTGAATTTCCTTTTTTGACCGGCGAAGAAAAAATCACACGATTGCCATATATTCTGCAAACAGATATTTACTAGCCATCCTTGCGCAACGCAAAGCCTACCCTCGCGAGTTTCTCATACTTGAAGCGATCTATGATACGCCTTAATTTGTCGTTCAACCTCTCCATTGGAGTGTCGCCTTTAGGTTCGCAACTCCCACAACTCACAGGGAGGAAGTGCTCTTCAAGTCTTTCAAGCTTGGTCCTGCTCATCGTTGCTGTCTCGCGCATAGCATCGTGAAGTTCTGTCTAATTACAACAAATATCCTGTCATCAAGTATTTGGATCAGACAAGAATGTATGTGGTGTCTGGTGTCGAAGTTAATGATGCTTCAGCAAATCCGAGTCTTCAAACCGCTGTCCATTTATCGTTAGCTCACATCTTCTTCTCGATTCCACTATGATGTCAGTCCTGGTTATTTCAATCACGACGTCCTGGTAGCCGCACCATTTCCCGCACCGTCAGGCTGACGAAGTTACCACCCTTCATGTCGGCCCAATCTCAACCGGGGCTGACATGCCAGTGTTTATAAACCGTCCCCTTCGTTCCTTTTCTCTAGTTCCCTTTCTGTTGAACAACCATGTCTCCTATCCCGACTCTCGCTGCTGCTGCTACGCTGCTTATACCTGGTCCTTCTACTGTTATCGACCCTGGCTTGCCTAGTCAGCCTGCTTCGACTATGTCCCAGTACCTCGTTGGAACAGGCGGCTTCCTCTTCGCCGTGGTCGCCGTCATCTCACTCGCCAGGTACTTTTACCATGGACGAGGCGCAGCTAACGCTACCCAGAAGAGCAATCACTGGTCTGTCTTCCTTTCGTTCATCCGTCAACTCGGTTCCACCAAGACGTCTACCGCGGCTTCAACCCACTGTTCTATTCAGCTCGAGACTAATCCCGAGGTGAGTTTGACCCTTATGGATGGTCCGAGTTTGGGTGAGGCTGACACGAACTTGATCAGCATGTCAGCATGGTGTACGCAAGATTTTTCCATCCCACTTTCTGGAGTGTGAGTGGATTGAACCACTCACTGCGCTTGCTTTCTAATCATTCAATGATCCCCAGCTCGTGGAGTGCCATCCCGCGACACCCTCTGCACCGGCAATATATGTGGAAGAGGAAGCAAAGGAAGTTCCGAATCAGGACCCAAAGCCATTTGGCATGGACCCATTCCCGAACATGGATGAGAACGATGGGGACAAGTGCGAAAAGGATAGCACTACCCCTTCGCGCGAGAAGCCGAACAAAGTTACCAAGGCCAGAGTCGAACAAGTTCCACCGTACGACACCAGTTCGCCGACCATCGTTAACTTTGTCAGTCAGATCATCGGTACGACAATTCGTCCAGACGGATTCCTATGTGTTCCAGGACAAGACGAAGACGATCCATCTGAGGGCTCCGATTCGGATTCCGACTTCGATTTCGCCTCTTTAGCTTACGATGGGATCGCAACTGCCCCGCTCATATTGCCCCCAGATGGTCGACGACACGGGATGGCTGACATGCGATATCTGGCAGAGAGTCTCAAAGACGCACTTCTGGAAGAGGGGCCAGGCTTCGTGTCCACTGTCTCTTTCCGCACCAAACTAACCGATATCTCGGAGCTGATGGAGTCGGACCCTGTCTTTTTTTGCACACCGCTCGGACGCCGCAGGACCATGGACAATTCGGCGACCGATCCCGATCCAAGTGCAGCTGGACCGTTACCTCAGTTGACTCAAGTGGGGAATCTCGTTGCAAAGCAAATCATGGACAACCGCCTGGCGAACTCGGAGTGTGACATTGGATCTTCGGATGACCGCAGCTCGATAACCAGTTTGGACGACGTTGAGACACTCGGAGTACCCCACTCGAGCGTAGACTTGATGGAGCAGTTCTACGGCGAATACTTCAAGGCTGTGGATGACACTCTGATGAATTCCGAGAGCGATGTGGCCGTTTGCGAAGGCTACGATGTAGGGTCGATGCCTTACAAACCTTTGCGACGGCTTGGCAAAGCGAACGACGACTCAATGGCCCCTGATTTCGATGTCAGTATTTACGATGGCGGACATCACATTCAGAGCGGTTCGAACGTTCTCCCCTCCTTTGGAGCAACACATCATATGGGTTCGGATGCAATTCAGACCTTCCCTTCCGAGCAGTCCGCAGACATCGAGCCGAGAAGCTCCGATATCGACACTCTCGAAGGGCCTGAAGAACTCGAGGACTTGATGTCAGAGATTTACGACGAGTACTTCCGCTCTGTGGACGATGCTATGACTCTAAAGTGCGATGTCGATGTCTGCGGTTGCGGTGAAGGTACGCAAATCGATTCATGGGATGTAGAATCGATCGCCTCTTGTACGCCTCTGCACCTGCTTGGGGCCGTGGACGACGGGTCAATGGCCTCCGATTGTGATGTTGGCGCTCACGACAATCGATGCCACACGCAAAGCGATTCGAGCTACGTCACCACGTCCTCTCCAACGGCCTACCATGAAGGTCTCAACGTCATGCGGAGTATCCCTTCCAAGCAACCCGTGGGCGATTCAGATCACGATAATGGCTGTTACGACAACTTTGAAGACAATTTGAGCGATATTAACACCCTCGAAGTGCCTGAAGATCTCGAAGACCTCTGGTTGCAGATCTATGCAGAGTTCCTCTACTGGTCCGAGTCCGTGAAAGCTGACACCATGGCCTCGAACTGCAACATCGTTCGCGATGGCTGCACTGCTACGCAAATCAGTCCAAGTAATGCGGACGCCCTTAGAACACCCGACGAGGACCCCGACCTCATGCGAAGGATCCTCATCGACTTGCGCGATCCCGGGCTGGACTTTAGTCCTCGAGACATCTCCGAGGATACTGGCTCAGAGTACAACGATAACGGCGGGGGAGAAGGAAATTCTTCGCGCAATTTCGGGCGAAACTCGCTCGAGTCGGGTTATTTTGCCAACTGTACACCGGACAGTGACGTGTCTGACGAGGGATCGATCTATCCCTTGACCCCACCTCCGATGTCTCCCAACGTTCTCGACAACCACATGGCTTCACCTGATACGCCCGGTTTCCGCAAGGAAGTGCAGGTGGTTCCGTCCTTGACCATGTTCTCGTCTCCTGCGTCGCTGAGAGAGTCATACTTCCTTGGTCCATACTTGGACTGCCGCCCTCCAGACGCTTCCGACGACAGCCATTGCCAGCACAGTAACGATACCGAAGAGAAAGCAAACAACCCCCGTCTCAGACCTCCGTGGGGTCCTCACAATGAGAGGCAAAGCTCGTTAGACTGTGCGTCCTCTAATACTGGAACAGACTGCGATGTATTGAATAAGGGACTCGCCTCTTCTCCAACTCCACCTTCCATCACTATCCCAGTAGCTAGCGCTCCTGACACTTGGAAGGGTCATATGTCGGTAGAAATACCCCTCGTTCTTGTCCAGGAAGCACAAGTTGTTTCGCCCCTTTCCTGCCACTCTCCTCCCGCGTTACCAACAAAGGCGTACATTCCCAGCCATAGGAATAGCCGCTCGTCCATGTACGGCCCGCGTTTGCCTCTTCTGGACTTGCCTCGCATCTGAGTTGACCCGGTCATCCTCATCCTACCTCTTTCGCGCATTCCAACTATTGTCACTCGTTTATACCCTACCTCCGTCTTTGGCAGTTATGGTATGTCTGGACTCGACCCCTGATCCCGTAGTGTTGAGTTTTCTTCCCCAGGCCAATTCCAACTATCGTCACTCTTTTATCGGGTTTCGGGTAAGTACTTTCTTCCTTCGATCTTCTCTTGCCCCTCCTGATGTGATTTCAAGCAAGCAGTAGTATTTTTCTTTCAGTCTCGTTCCAGTCAATGCCTCGGTTAAGTATGGTATGCTCCGATCTTCACCATTCCACCCGAGTTTATCCTCATACACTCAGGTTTCTTGTCTCTCCACGTCTGTTCGGTTGTCTCGTGGCCTGTCTCGGGTATGGTCGCATCATATCATATTCATTTCTCTGAGACGTATTCAGCAATTTGTTTAGTTTCGTTCCCGTCATTGTCGCTCCTTCTGAGCCG
>JBBPLL010000737.1:0-13519 GCA_038089755.1 Leccinellum rugosiceps | reverse complement strand
GTGGAAGGGGAATTCCGACCAGAACAAGACTGGCTTGTTCGGTCGCTGCATTCAAGTATTTATACTACTGGTACATGCGCACAGACCATGCTGTGACTGACGATAAGCTATCTACTATCACTATATATGGTTAGAGTGTTCTCACGAGTGTGGGAGTATTCCCATACATGAGGTGTTAGCGTGTAAGTCCAGACTATGATGTCATAGATAAGAGATAACAAGGGCACGTGATGTGAGTGATCACGTGACGAGTCATGTGACGAAAGTAAAGCGCGTATAGGTCACGTGACTCGGGAAAAACGAAGGTGATAGATAATGGAAAAGTAAAGTGACTAAGCGGGTCACGTGATATTCGAAAGTGAAAAGTTAACGAGTGAAAATGAGGTTTGCAACATTTAATAGCTTGTCTTGTTGAGGTGCCAGAACCTGTATAGATTTTGCAGTTGCCTTTATAAGAACAGACTACCTCATTTCTCTCACCTCACCTAACACTAGTACATGTGTCAACACTTTATCTCTCTACATTGTTGTATGCAATAGCTAGTGTTAAGGCTCTTGTGGTAATAGTCCACTGGTAGTAGCCCCATGATTGCTTGAGTTTGCAACTCAATAGCCACTGCATTCATACACTTATCTGGTGTTGCTTTGGTTCACATTGTCAGGGTAGATCCCAATTAAGGAAACCCTTCTGACTACCAAAAAATAAGGATCAATCCCTTAGTGCATATTGGGTTAGCACAGCACAGTTGATAGCATGCAAACAATGGAATCGTGATTTCTTCCATAAGAGTCATAGCCTTACAGAGCTAAATCTGTGCCGTAGCCAGGCATCACTGGTATCCTTGACATCTACCCATTGACACACATCCATGCTCATGACACAGTATTGCATCCACAGATTGGGAAGCAGGTCTCTTCGTGCAGTGGCTTGCACTCTACGAGCAAGCCAAATGCCAGGAAGCCATGGGGATAACCCTTTTGGAACAAAGTGTCCTACAGGACATCATTAGACACATGTTTCTCAACAGTGACCACCCAACAATGTTATACACCTTCATTGCCACTGGCAGAGTACAATACTATGCTAACTTCTCAATAGAAGCATTTGAAACTTGCTTCTCATCTTTCTTCTCTTGAAAAGACCCCAATGTGATGGAAATTGACCAAATCTCACTGGCTTCTGATAGAACTCAGATGGTGAATAAAACCACACAAGGCTGCTTCAATTGTGGCAAAGAAGGGCACATGGCCCAAGATTGTAAAGCAGCTGATACCAGCTGCAAAGAATGCGGCTTTTGCCATGGAGGCCACCGAAAAGGATGCTCCAAATTCAAATCTTGAGCCATGCAAGCATCAGAAGTTGCATCTGCTTCCTCTGGACAAATGTCCATCACCCACACACCCTCTCCTGTGCCAGCAGTAAACTGGAAAGCTGCTATATGTGGTATGGATTTTGAAGCCACTAGGGCTTATTTCCGAGACTTAGATAATATTGAGATCCATAGATCCTGACAGCGCAGCAAGGGCAACTAGGGAGTGAGCTTGAGTAGAGACTTACTCAATAATAAGAAGCTTAGAGCTATAAGCTAAGGGGCACTTTGAATCATGTAGTAGTTCTTGGGAGAGAAGAGCCTGTGGATTTAGAGTGAAGGCAACACCCTTATATACTACACAAGATGTTTGTACATATTGTGATATAGAATGTCATAGAATGTTCCATGAGGAGTCATGTGATATGAATGGAACATTCTAGAAGAAAGATAAGAATAACTAGCCAATAGCATAAGTATCTCTTATCATATTTGAAATAGATAGGTAAATGGTTGAGCCTATCCAATAGCATTAACTGCTCTTATCTATGATGTCATTGTCAGAGATAGTGATGAATAATCATAAAGATTATGTTCATATAGATCAGTCTAGAATGGACCAGTCTAGGGATGGTAGCACTAAAGTGAAATGGAATACTACTATTCCAATACTCCTCCTCGCTATGAAGACAATAAGTGAGTAGGATAATTGGTAAGATGTAAACATATACAGCCAAGTTTAAACTTGTCATATGAAACATTCTTGGTAAAGATATCTGCAAGTTGAGTAGTAGTAGGAACATACTAGAATAGATCTAACTCATCGTTTTCTTGAACTGCTTCTCTGATATAATGATAATGAAGATCTATATGTTTCAATCTTCCTTCTTGAGCAGGATTCATAGCTAGAAACACTACTCCTTGATTGTCACAATTCAAGGGTAATTTATAGTTTATCTTATAACCAATCTCCTCAAAGAGATTTCAAATCCAGCAAAGTTGCTTTGCTGTTTTGGTCATAGCAATGTATTCTGCTTCTATAGATGATAAGACAACAATATTCTGGCATCTGGAATTCCAGGAAATGATAGTGTCTGCAAGGAGAATATAGTAACCAGTAGTTGAATGTTGAGTTTCTAAATCACCAGCCCAGTCTGTGTCACAGTAGGCAGTGAAACCTGAATTCTTTGCTCGACCATTGTATGTGATTGATACATCTTTGGTGTAAGCCAAATAATGGACAATATAGAGAGACTGATTAAGATGATCCTCAGAAGGATTAGCAGAGAATTGTGACATCTTGATCACAGCATAAGCCAGATCTGGTCATGTTCCAAGCATGATGTAGAGAAGTGATCATCATTTTTCATCTACTTCCTGTTCATTAGGACTTGGATTATATCCAGAAGGAAGTGGAGTATGAGCAGGTTTTGAATTCTCTAGCTGGAATCATTTGATTACTTTCTTAGTGTAGATAACTTGGTCTAATCTCAAAGTTTATTTGGAATGATCTCTGGTAATACACATGCCAAGATATTCTGTGGTGTCTCTCATTACCCTAGATTTCCATTTATTAGTGAATGTCTTCATATGGGCAAGGAGTAATGCTTTGTTTGAACCAATGAAAAGAGCATCATCAATATAAACAATGAAAATAATTTTCTCTTTACCAATGTATTTGATGTAGACTCCAGGATCTGACATTGTTCTCTTGAAATCCATTGTTTCAAGGGATTTGTGTAAAGCCTTGTTCCATTGAATGGTGGCTTGTTTCAGACCATATAAGGCCTTTCTTATATGACAAACTCTTGTCTCTTTTCCTTTAATGATGAAATCTTCTGGTTGAGTCATGTATAACTCTTCACCATTGTCAAGTTCTCCAAATAGAAAAGCTGACTTAACATCCAATGCTTGGATCTCCCAATTTTCAAGTGCTGCTAATGCAAGAAGAAGTCATGCTGTTTCAAATTAAGTATTATCTGGTAACACATGATGAATACAAGTTCGAGAAGATGTATGAACTCTAGTAGATGGTTCTTCTGTGATAGCCTTAGTAGATCTATGCTGATGAGGAAGTGAATGAAATTCAGGTAAAGTTTGCTCTGAAGTTCATTGTGGAGCTAACCAAGGACAAGGTGGTAGATGAGTATCTTGATGAGGGACAACATGTGTATCATCGGTTGTATGATGAGATGGAGATGGTAATTCAGTACCATATTCATCATATCAATCCAATAATTGTCTCTTGTGTTGGTGTCTCCAATTCTGTGATGTATGAAAGAAATCATCAGGTGTTTCTCAGGAAATTCCTCATTGTGGAGTAGGAAGAATAAAGGTTTGTTGAGTAGACTTGGAATACTTTTCTTCAACATCTAACTCAAGACCTTTTGATATATCAGGTAACCATGAGTCTGAATGAATACCGGATAAGTCTGGTGGACATTGACTAAGATCCCAAGGGGAATGTCCAGGTGTTGTATTTTGCAACGGTGAGTGTTGATGTTGCAAACCATATGGTGTAGGTGGATTTGATGGTAGATCGATCTGTGGAATTTGAGGATTGAGAGAATAAGATATTATCTGATCAGGATAAGTCTTCATCTTTATTCCACTCTCAGGAGAAGATGCTGTATCTTCATCATCAGGAGTATTTTGTTTGTCAAGACATGGAATAGTGGAGAGTTTGTCTAGAGGAGATAGCTTTTTGGAACAATACAGAAAGTTGAATTCATCGAAAGTGGTAGTAGATGAAATAAAAAAACTTGACAATGGGTAGGACAGAAGAATTGGTAGGCTTTCGATCCTTGTTCATATCCTATAAAGATCATTTCCTCTGCCTTAGGAGCAAGTTTGTTTGCTCTTTGTTCTTTTGGAATGAAGATATAAGCTTTACATCCAAAGATCTTGAAATATGTTACATCTGGTTTCTTTCCTTCAAATATTTCGAGAGAAGTTTTCCATCCATGATGATGCATAGGCTGTTTGTTATATATATACAATGCTGTTTCTGCTGCATCCTGCCAAAAAGATGGTGGTAGGCATGCATTCAAGTGAATCGCCTGTGCTTTGTCTAGAATAGTGCAGTTAAATCTCTCTGCTCTTCCATTTTGTTGTGGAAGGTGTGGGACTGAATATTGTCTAGAGATACCTTTGGACTTGAGGAACGAAAGAAGTTCCTGCGCCAAGTATTCCCCACCATGGTCCAAATGTACAGAGGTAACTGGCTGACCAGACAAGGTCTCCACATGAAGGACCAAGTCACAAAAGTGAGTAGCAGTATCACTCTTATTTTGAATGAAAGCAAGAAATGCAAAAGCAGAACAGTCATCAATGAAGGTAAGGATGTAAGCCATGGCAAGGAGAGGAAGAATGAGGAGAAGGGGAAAGTTTAGGAACTCCCTTCACCATTGTAGAAGCATGCTGAAGAGCATTCTCAGAATAATATCCAAAACAATGATGCCAAAGATCGAATAAAGTAACATCCTGCAGGGTGTGAACATCACCAGAAGGAGTGATTGTAAGCAACTGAAACCAATGGAGAATATCACCAGGAGATGAGGCAGTGGCCTGAATCACCAGATGGTCCTGCTTGTCCAAAACATCAGTAGTCTGTCCTATATGAATCTTATAATCCTGTAAGGCCAATTGATTAGTTAATAACAATTGACAGGAGGCCTGTGGAGAAAATCAAACATTCTGAAAAACCAAAGATTCTATTCAAGAATGTGCCCATAGAATAACAGTTCCAGGCCTGAACATTTTCATAGTAGTACCATCAGCAATATGTGCATATTTGGTATCTTCCCTGAGTAGAGTAAAATCTGACTTGAAAGGAGTAATGTGATTGGAACAACCAGAATCTATCAACCAATTATCTTTCATAAAAAACTTGTGGAACAAGTAGAAGATCCTCTTGTGGAAATACTTGAATAAGCATAGGCACAGTAATCATCATTTACAAAACCATAGCCACATGAATCATTCCAGTTGTCATACTCGGGTACAAAATCAGAAGACCATGTTACAAAGAAGGGATCTCTGGAATCTAAACCATGCTTCCAGGTACCATTGTGTCATCTCCAAGTATCTCCATGATAGTTCTCTAACTTCTGGGCAACTTTCTCCTCCTTCCATTGAATTGCAGGTGGGCAATATAACCCATCAGAGATGGCCTGTGATTAACTCTCATAAACATTTCATCTACGAGGAATGAAGGAGTGGGACAAACTGGAACTGGCAATATTCATGCCAGTATTGTCATGCATTTCAGCAATAGCCAAAACTGCATTGGTATAAGAAGATTGCAAGTCCTGCATTTTCTCAGATGGAGAAATATCTGTCCGAGTCTCGGATGTATCTCATCCGGCTGGGTATAAACATAAGTAGAGAAAGATTCCTCTTCATCAAGAAGAACATCATCTGTATAAGCTTGAATGAAACTCTTGGTGGTTAAGTCACCAGCAATACCTTGTTCCTTGTCTATAGCCATCTCAGCTTTACGTAACTCAACAGTCATACTGTTGGTATCAACAAAACTGACAAGGTTTGCAAAGTTACCTGTGGTAACATTGTTAGCCTTTCCTTTACCCTTATTGTCCTTTTGCTTCTGGTAATTATTACAATTATGTTGATTACCTTTGTGAAAACCACTGCGACCTCAAGAAGGCTTTCCACCATGTCCCCTAACTGGACCAGGTCTTGGAGTATTATTGTATTCTCCAGTATTGTTATTGGGAGTGTTCCAGGAACATTGGGATCCTGGGCCTTGGTGAATGGTGGAGGTGCGATTAACACAAGATTGTTTGTTGTCCCCACCAGAGATAAGACAATGAGCAAGGGTCTTTTGGGTTAGGCCTGAAGTACATGTGTTAATCTCATTGGCAATCTGAGAAAGGATATAATGTATCAATGGTAAAGTCCATGGTAGTGGTAATCAGGGAGTTAAGAAAGGAGAATCATGGCATGAAGGTGGAAAGGAATATCAAGATCAGCATTATGGAGTTTGTTAAAGAGAGAGGTGATTTTAGCAATCCCCTCAGAGACATGATCATCATGGATGTTATAGTGTTGGATGGTGTTGAAGACTCAGATGTAGTACTATCCAGGAATGCCTTTCTTTCCAAAGATATTGGCAAGGCTATCCCAGAGAGTCATTACAAGGGAAGGATGGGTAACAGCGATGTTGTTTATGGTTCTAGGTTGGTAATCCCAGCAAACTATCAACTGTAACTCTAGACTCATGGTAGAGGCTAGGAAACCCATGATCTTGGCATCTATAGTCTCCCACTTGAGTTTAGCAGGGTCATCGGCTTGAGTAACACAAGTGCAAGCACCAGTAACAAACATTCATCCTGATATCATCTTGAGTGGACCCATGACTGCAGTAACACACCCAGTATAGTTTGATGATCCAACAAGTACAGGTACATGTTCAAAGACTTCTTTAGCAATCATAAAGTTTAAAGGAGCAACAATAGTGGTGGCCATGATGAAACTATAAAGAACAAAGGATCTGTTCGAAAGGATCAGTTATGTGAAAAGGAGATAATGAAAACCAAAAAGGTAGAGCTGCATGTTCTGCTCCTGTGTGTTCATCCCATATATCATAGAACTCTGCCATTTGATCCCAAATGAGTACCATAGCATTGGGATCTCCTATTCCTTCTTCTTTGGACATCCAAGAAGATCGGACAGTTTGTCCATCCCAATCTTGCATATCCTCATGAAGTTCCTGGAGTAATAATGTAGCTCTAGATCTAGATCTCCAGATAAGGTTCTGGGCAAAGGATTTGAATTAAGAGGTTCAGAAACCACTAAGTCCCTTCTATTCCTTCTTCTCTCAAGTCTAGCCATTTGATTTCTTTTCCTGTCTTCTGGTAATTTCTGTTTCATTATCCACTCCACTGTAGTACATAAATGTTTCATATCTGTTGGTGATATCCAAGGGACAGAAGAATCTTTCCAAGGATGTTCTCAATCTATTCTTAGGAAGTGATCCCAGAACAGACTTGAAAAGTAATGTGGATTTTTTATTGTAATGGGAAACTCCAGATCTCTGATCCCAGGTTCTAAATAGGGAGCAAGAAAGAAAGCATAAGAGCAAGGGAAATATGGTATAAAGTGACCTTGGGATTTGAAGAAGATAGATGAAAAGGGAAAAATTACATTATTATGTTTGGTTCCTAGCAAGTTGATTAGCTTGGTTAGTATGTTCTCTGATATGTACTGATCATCTAACCGCCAAGTCAGAGTAAGGACCCTGTGATCTATGTAACTCCTGTAAACTCTGTACTACCACTGCAGGTCAAGACTCAGTGAATCCATGAGCCTTGGTGAGTCTGGTCTGCTTGTAGTTAAATACATTGAGACAGAAAAAGAGGTTGGACCAGTGGCAATTAAGGTGTGTTTCAGGGCCTATAGAGAAATTGAGAAAGTTAGCATAAGCCCAGTCCATAGTAGCTGGGTTTCTAAATAGAGCATGGATCATCATCCACTCTGGTTTCTGATTGTAAAACTGCATCCTCATCCTGTGGTCAAAGTCCTGGTTCCACTGCTGAATAGTCAGGATTTCCTGAGAATGAGGCTTGCGCCAAGGTACAGAACCATGAAAAGAAGCAACATGGTTAGGAATAAGGGAAAATTTAAGTAATTGAATGTCTTCATACTGGCATGGAAAGAAAGAGTCCCAAAGGACCTCATAACCTTGGTCATGGATTAAACAGCCTGCAACATGATCATCCTCATAAGTCTGAGAAGAGAAAGCATAACCAATTGCTGAATAGATGGAAAAAATGGACTTGTGCTGAAAAGTGAAAGTAAAACACTTGTTTGGATAAGGGAGTGCTTCAGGTTGAGCCAGTAGCTCCAGTTGCTTGATGTGGAGAGGGAGAGCTAGATGGTCATAGCCAAATATGGTCATAGTTTTTGCTGGGCGAGTGAACAGAAGCTTCTGGGACCACCAGATCTGGATGGTCTGAGTTGGCTCAAATAGGTGGAATAAGTCCAGGGTTAGTTGGCGAATAATTACATCCTCTTCAGATGAAGCCCCTTCTTCAACCGCAATTAGGAGAATCTCCTCATTGTGCCATAGCGGGTGAACATGCCTGAATGGGTTCAGGAGTGGTGAAGTGTTATTGAGGTCATAGGGGAGTTGCAAACAAGGCATCTGGATTTGGTCTGGGAGAGTAGGCAGATGCAGGTGTTTGTGGAATGGGGGAACGTGGATGTGGTGAGGAACTGGGAGAGGAATTGAGCAGCTAGAAGGAGAAGAAATGGAGTTGGAATTGGAAGAAAGAAGGGTGTTGACATTGATGAAGGGAGAATCTCTGAAAGACTCGGAGGCAGTAGCCTAGGTAGTGAATTGACTATGAGCTGAAACTCTGCTATTTGTTCCTAGTCTGGGAACCGATCTACAATGTGCTAAGGGAGATGAGTTGGTCTCAGGGTAGCTATAGTTGGAACAGGTTTGGATGATTCTATACTACTATTCCCAGGTATGGGTGTGCCTCGGTAGGGAGTGGCAGGACAAGATGCCACAAGCAGAGTAGATCAGAAGTGAGGGTTGTGTGAGAAACAACGAGTATGGTGTGTGGAGAGGTCTGAGGTGAGGTATAGGAACTTAGGAAACTTAAAAGGGCAGCCTCTGCAGGACTGTCCACTAAGACCAGGTCTTCGACAGTTTGGGCACAGTAGTTGCAAGGAGTTGTCGATGAAGCCAGAGTAACTATGAGCTGGTCATTGAGATAGTCTCTCATAAAAGGGCCTGAGTCTGGGGAGTACTAGGGTCAGAGACCACCTAGGGAGATTGCAGGCAAAGTCTGATGCCCTTCTCATCAGAAACACCAACAGTGTTGGTTGGAAGGTAGGTTGGTCAATGTAATCAACATGATGACAGAACAAAGCAGGAAGCAGAGGGATGATAGGAGTATAATGGTTAAAGAGTCGCCTACCAGGAGTAGTCTCGTCAATACAATAGGAATTGACCTCTAACTGTAAAAAACACTGTAGTATAGCAGAAAGCTCCTCACATGTGACAGAGCTAGGCATCTGGATACCAATGATGAGCTAGCCTTTATGTCAAGGCGGGGCTCATAACCTATTGAGATCCATAGATCCTGACAGCACAGCAAGGGCAACTAGGGAGTGAGCTTGAATAGAGACATACTCAATAATGAGAAGCTTAGAGCTATAAGCTAAGGGGCACTTTGAACCATGTAGTAGTTCTTGGGAGAGAAGAGCCTGTGGATTTAGAGTGGAGGCAACACTCTTATATACTACATAAGATGTTTGTACATATTGTGGTATAGAATGTCATAGAATGTTCCATGAGGAGTCATGTAATATGAATGGAATATTCTAGAAGAAAGATAAGAATAACTAGCCAATAGTGTAAGTATCTCTTATCATATTTGAAATAGATAGGTAAATAGTTGAGCCTATCCAATAGCATTAACTGCTCTTATCTATGATGTCATTGTCAGAGATAGCAATGAATAATTGTAAGGATTATGTAAATATAGATTGGTCTAGAATGGACCAGTCTAGGCACAGTAGCACTAAAGTGAAATATACTACTGTTCCAACAGGGAAAAGCCTAAGGAAGGAATTATCAGGTAGATCCCCTTCCCTAGTAGGTAATAAAATGGACAAACTTAGTAATAGTTTACAGGACAATAGTTTCTTACATACTCAATGCTTAGATAGTGCTAGTACAACCTCTGTTTCATTTTCAAATTGTTTCTCTTCTCTCAACCCTGATGTAATAATAGACTCTAATACCAATAGTAGTTTTTCTTTCTCTCCATCATCTCAATGTGGTAGCCTACCAGATGACACAACCAAAATGGCATTCTCAAAAGAGTGTGGTCACCAGGAAGTGACACTTAATTCTGTTTGTACAAAAAATAAAAATAGTTTCAACTTGAACCTGAACAAGTGAAAAGTATGCTCTCTAAAGCCACTTTGTGAACTAGTACTTCTAAAAATCAATATAATAACAAAAACCACAAAAACAGAAGTCAAAGCACTCTTAGACAGTGGTACTAATGGAATATTTATTGATACCAAATGACCTAAGAACAGCCAAATCCCCCTGATACTCTTGGACTTAGTCATATCTGTATATAATGTCAATGGAACCATAAATTCAGCAGGAGGAATCACTTTCACAGCCTCCCTGATTATTGACTATATGGGACATCATGAAAAAATCACTGCCAATGTCACAAACCTAGGAAATAATCACATGATCCTAGGATATACATACATGGTTATGTGACCATAACCCTACCATTGATTGAATAAAAGGGAAGGTCACATTAGATAAATATCTCTCATCTCATGCAGCATTGAATGCCATCTACCAAAATAGAATGGAAGAATATAAAATAGCATATGGATATCATATTTATTCCACCAAAAAGGAATCCCCAGTTGAACCAGAAGAAGCATTCAAACTAGTCCCTGATGCTTACCATGACTATCTCAATATCTTTTCTAAAAAAGCCAGCAAACGAATGCCAGAAAGAAAACCATGAAATCACATAGTAGATCTCAAGCCCAAGTTTGTGCTGAAAAAGGGGTATTTAATTTCTCTTAACCCCACAGAACAGGATGAAGTCAAAGCCTTCATAGAAGACCAACTATCTAAAGGCTATATCCAACCCTTTAAATCGCCACGAATATCCCTAGTATTATTTATCCCAAAAAAAGGATGGCAAGAAACACATGGTCATGGATTATAGATATCTAAATGAGGGAACAGTTAAAAATAACTACCCTCTTCCCCTCATTTCACAAATCATTCAAGTTGATAAATTAAAAGGAAGCTGGATCTTCACCAAAATGGATCTCCATTGGGGCTACAACAATGTGAGAATGAAAGATGGAGATGAATAAAAAGGCGCCTTCATCTGTCACCTTAGAGCTTTTGAACCCATGGTCATGTATTTCAGGATGTGCAATTCCCTGGCTATATTCCAACAAATGATAAATGAAATCTTTGCCAACATGGATAACTGCATCATAATTTATATCAATGACTTGCTCATATTCTTGAAACATGATGACATGAAATATCACCAACAAATCATGAGAAAAGTACTAGAATGACTGAAGGCAACCCTTTGCACCAATACAGCACTAGGCACCTCACACTAAAACTTTAACTGGGAGTAGAAGTAGTCATGAAAGGGGAATTCTGACCAGAACAAGACTGGCTTGTTCAGTTGTTGCATTCAAGTATTTATACTATGGTTACATGCACACAGACCAAGCTGTGTCTGACAATAAGCTATCTACTACTACAATATAAGGGTAAAGTGTTCACACGATCATGAGAGAGTTCTCATACATGAGGTATACATGTGTAAGTCCAGACCATGATGTCATAGATAAGAGATAAGGTCATGTGATGGCTGACTAAGCAGGTCATGTGATCTGGGTAGCGAAAGAAGTGAATAAGGAAATGGGGTACGAGTCATGGTACCAGGAGTGCATATCGTACAATAAAGTTAGGTGGGAAAATGAGGTTTGGAACAATGACTATGTAAACATGATCTGTTCATTAAACCAGAAAAATGTTTCTTTGGAGTAAAGCAGGTAGACATGCTGGACATGGATGTACTAACAGTGAAGGTAACCCTTAACTCAATACTGAGCTCTAGGCACCTCACACAAAATACTAGGGAAGGGGGCAAGTCCAAAGTAAGGGAAATCCCAACTAGAACTAGACTGGCTAGTTTGGTTGGATGTATTCAGTTTATATACTATGGGTACATGCACACAGACCATGCTGTGTCTAACAATAAGTTATCTACTATGACTATATAAGTATAAAGGATCTATATGGTTGTGAGAGAGCTCTCAGAAACGTGGGAGGCCTCTGATAAGCTATTAATGAAGTCATAGATAAGTAAAGGTACAAGGTCATGTGATCTAGTCATGTGACCAGATAAGCACTAGGGCATCAAGATAAGATAAGATGAGATATGAGATATCATGTGACTGATAAGATAAGATAAGGTCACATGACTCAAACTTGGAGAAATTATTGAGATTCGTAATATTACCCTTCAACTATGGCAGAGATTCCAGATCCACAGGAGGTTCCGTAGTTCCACTCATATAATTTATCAAGGGCTGGAAGAGACCATTGAAGAGCTCCTGAGTCATCTTAAGATGTTTCAGAGCTTGAGGGTGAGAGTGGTGAAAGCGAGTGATGGCCTGCTAAGCATTCTTCAGAGCAAAGGCAGGTTCCCAAGTGTGATCACCCTCGTCATAACCCTTCCAATGGACCAGGTATTGAAAGCCATGGCCAATAGGTCGACTATTGACAATATAGTCCACCTCAAATTCCTCTGATCCTTCATCATCAACCAAGAGAGGGCCAGGAATGGAGATAGGCTGGCCATTGAGAGGTTCAACATAAGGTTTCATCCTACTAACATTCACAGTTGCTCACACTCAACTTCCTTTTGAAAGGAGTAGTTTCACTGAGTTGTTTTCAAGCACCTCCAGAATACAATATGGACTGATCCAGTGGGGTTTTAATTTAGTCACAGATTATGTCTGGGAAAGATCTAAGTGTTCAGATGATAGCCAGACCATATCACCAATGCTGTAGGCAGGCACTGTTATGCTTGTGTCTTCCTAAAGACGTACATCCTCTAGTGGACGTCTTCTCGACTCTACCCTGAGAATAGACGTTCCAGGGGCTCATGAGGAATGCTACCTATCTACCAGCGAGAAGCTCACGAAGAGTCATGTCAGCTGGGCAAGGGCTTAAGTGATTGGAGGTCAATGTCAAGGCCTCTGGGTGATCACGGGGGTCTCACAAGAACGAAGGCTCAAGTGGATGATGAGATAGAAGATGCTGGATTGCATAGAACTAACTAAGGGACACCATCATGCTACGGCGGGTATTTATAGGTAGAGGTACAGTGCACAGACCAAGCTGTGTGCATAGTAGTGAGAGAGAGGAAGGCATAAGAGGAAAGCGTATGCGTAATACGAGGAGAGAGGAGAGAGGAAAAGGAAGTGGTACGCGTACTACTTGAAGAGAGAAAGATTCCTCTTCATCAAGAAGAACATCATCTGTATAAGCTTGAATGAAACTCTTGGTGGTTAAGTCACCAGCAATACCTTGTTCCTTGTCTATAGCCATCTCAGCTTTACATAATGGGTAACGTCTGTCCTGAAATTAATGAACG
>JBBPLL010000736.1:0-13520 GCA_038089755.1 Leccinellum rugosiceps | reverse complement strand
GAGATGATTGCAGAAAATTATGAAAAATAGTGGGAAAAATGCAGAAAAATTACAGGAAAGATAGGGGGTGGCTGTACATCGGTTGCGACCGGTTGCGACCGGTCTTTTTCGAAATTTCGGTCCAGTTCGGTCTAAATATTTATCAGTGTTTGAATTTTGAAATGAGGCAACTGCAACTGAAGTCCAGTTGCGATAAGAATAAAGTCCAGTCCAGTTGCGGTCTTTTATCAGTCCTAGGACTGGACTTTCAAACTCTATTTCTACTACACTGCAGATCACCCGATTCCAACCATCCCGTTATATGGCCAATGGATATTCAGTGCTGGTTGTGTCGTCGCTGAAATATTCCTCGAGGGTGCTCCCCTCTGCTCTCTCAGCCGGTTCTTCAGGTATCGCCAAGGTGAGTATGCTGTTGATGCTTACTAGCTGGCCGTGATCGAAGACCATGACCGTGACAACTTGAATGACTCGGACATCCGAGTCTATGTACGTGTGCTCTCCCTCTCCATTCCACACTCCCTGACAGAGCCCCCAAGACCATGGTTCAGCAAATGATCTCCCTCGATCCTGCTTCAAGTTCTGGCCCTACCTTTAACCGTGACATAGTAGCCCTTCTGAGTGCAAGAGGTCACGTCATTTCCGAATTTTTCAATGCTTTCCTCCACAAATATGTCGCATCTATCCGAGTCAGCTAACGTGCTACTCAGCCCCTTCCTTCCGCCATCACCACCCTCAAGAGCAAGGGCTCCGAGTCCACCACCAATCTTGGGGTTACCAGCAATGCAGGCTCCAGAGCAACCGCAACCACTCCACATAGGGGGGATCTGGGATGATTTTGCCTCTGTTCGAACCCTGCCTCCTTCCACAACAAGATTCTGACACAGATGTCAAGATCAATTATCAGACAGCCCTCTCTTCCACTATCAAGCTACACCAGGTTTGCTCCCCCCCTTTGTCTGCATGGACACTGATGACCACTCCAGGACATATTCCATGTCGCATTCTAAATTACGTCCTATGTGCTCTCACACCAGCCTACTGGCACTCCCACAGAAGACGGACCTGTCCTCATCCTCTCCCTTGCGCTGGTTAACATCTGAAAATCTTCGCTCCCTTTGTCCCGCATTCGTGCGCTCAACATCCTCCTTGTACTCTGTGCCCACCTCCGAGTCACTGATGAGTCTAACTGAGTGGCAGTCCCATATGTCGTGGAACTCTTGCACGATCCAGTCGCCCTCATGCGAGCAGCCGCTGTCAGAACCCTCATGCAAATTGTTGGTCCTACTTTGCCCTTTGATTCCTGCTTGCTTACTTTGCACAGTTGATAAAGGTGGCCGTGATCACACCTCAAACGTTTCCATTTTTTCCTGAATACATCATCCTCAATGTCTGGTGATATCTCGTCCAGGATGCTGACGTCTTCGTGCGTGCAACATTTGCATGTGCATGGCTCCCCTCGCTGACACGGCACTCAGGCTATGGTATCTCGAGATGGGACAGGCACTCAAAGTCCATGGCGTCGCTCCCAGAACGTGCAATGATGGCAAGCAGGAAGATCAAGTCCACTTTGAGATATGTTGCCCTCTCTCTCTCTCTACTTACTTCTTCCTCCTAAGTATCCTATGACACGTCCCTATATGACTTGTGTCTGTCCATCCAAGAACTGCTTGCTGCACTCATGGACCCCTCCCCCATTGTCAATCGCACCGTGCTACACAACATCAGTGCACTCTGCATTTTTTAGGTTGGCAAAAGACCAACGACGTCATTCTCAGCTACATCATCACCTGTCTGAACGTCAGAGACTAGAAGCATTCTCTGAGAGCATTGTCGACATCGCTGCATGTGTACTAGGTGGACGCAGTTTGGAAGAGTACATTTTGCTGTTGATGGTACAGGCACTCTCTGGCAACTCTAACCATCCATATCAGTAAGTCATGACATGCTGACCAACTTGAAAGCCGATGTCGAGGAGAGCATTGTCGTGCAAGTCTTCAAATTGTCTGCTCTCACCAGTCTATGCGAATTCAGACCATTTCAAAAGATGCGCATATGAGAACTCATGAGTGTGACGCTGTTTCTTCTACCACACTAATACTTGGATACAACAAGGTATGTTGCATCGATTCCGGTTTTGCATTGCCAGTACACATTGACTCGGACAGACACCTCGATCAGGCGCAGCTGCTTTCGTTGCCTCGGCAGCAGATGATCTCCAAGTGAGCGACGTGTAGTGTATCCTATATCCCTCTCTGCAGCATTTATTGCACTGAGGCCTTCAAGTTCAAGACAGAGAGAAGAGCCTGCTGCTTGCAGCCATGAAGCCACCTGGGTTGGTACTACGTGCCACCATGAATCTGGTGAGTCGATGAACTTGATATCGTTTCATAGTTACCCTGTCCTGTTTTCGATGGTAGTGTAATTCAGTGGGCCATGAAAGCGGACCAGACAACGTTTTGGACAAGCAAATGGCGATTGAAGGCGTGCAACTTGAACCAAGCCTATCTAAATTGAGTTGCTGCCGCGGGATAGTAGCATTATTTTTATGCACAAGGCGGGAAACACCCCCAAGCAGAACAACCAACAGCCTGAGAGGACTCGTGCCAGTGAGTCCAAGTTCCCTTAGTCTCTGTCGGACCACTTTTCATCCTAGTAGTAAACAGGGATGAGATGTACTAATCATGGTGGTTTGAAATCACAGAATCTGGGCATGACTTCAGCTGATACCAGTGAAGCAAAGCTCGTTGCAATGTGTGATTATGATGTTCTCAAACTTGCCAATAATGCATCAAGGTGAGTTCCTTGAAGAAACCATATCTTCGGCATCAATACTCAGTTAACCTAGTAGCTTTGCTTCCTGCCAGTGCTTGTGATTGGAGCCTGACTATGACAAAATTGTTTGCACTACAGGGGATGTCAAACTTGAACTCCAGAAATTCTCTGTCTGAGTTGTCCCTCAGACTGTCTTTCTCAAAATGTAGAACTTGAACACCACCTGGCAGAGGAGAACCCATTTTACTAGATATGTATTCTTCAGGACAGTGTATCACCATGTAGTCATCAACAACTACTACAACTAAGTGTGGTGATTGGTGAACAACATTTATACACTCAATGTAATGTAATATCATCTTAGTGTAATAAAACTAGAGAATTAGCTTGCTTTGAAAAGGTGGTATGACAACTAGAGAACCCATCTCGTTAGATATATACTTTTCAAGGCAGTGTATCACCATGTAGTCATCAACAATTACAACTGAGTGTGGTAATTGGTGAACAACATTTATACACTCAATGTAATATAATATCATCTTAGTGTAACAAAACTAGAGAACTAGCTTGTTTTGAACAGGTGGTATGACAACTAGAGAGCCCATCTCATGAGATATATATTTTTCAATGCACTGTATCACCATGTAGTCATCAACAATTACAACTGAGTGTGGTAATTGGTGAACAACATTTATACACTCAATGTAATGTAATATCATTTTAGTGTAAAAATATCAGTGAACTAGCTTGCTTTGACAGGGTTTGCAGACCTGTATAAAGGTGGTGTAACAACTGGAGAACCCATGTCATTGGATATACATTATCCAAGGCAGTGTATCTCCATGTAGTCACCAACAATCATGGCCAAGTATGATATCTTCCAAGCAGATTTATGTAACAAGACAATATTATTAGCCAGCAATGTAAGTATTTACAAGGTGATCTCAAGATGTGATTTGATTCCAAGATGTATCATATTATACCATACAAAGTACAAACCAGTGATGTGAACAAAAATCCTTCAGGAACTTTGAAATGTGTTATGGGTACATTCCGTGCGCACGTTATGATCCATGGCTCCTCCTTGCGTGCTCGCTGCTGTGTCGGTCGTTGTCATAGTTTCTTTTCTATTTCCGAGTCATTTCTCATCATAGCTCCCTACTAGTCTCTTTGTTTACTTTGTTACATAGTTGCACCACCCTCTCATGCCACTTCCCTCTACGTATACAAGTCCTCCGTGTCCTCGCCGTATGCCATCTAATAGACACCCACTTTCCGTTCTTGTCACCTGCTCAACTCTTTCCTGTCCTCAGCCCTCATCGCTCACCTACTTTTGGCTAACTACCGTCACCTTTGGATTTCGCACTCAGCCTTCCGCGTTCCCATCGAATAGGAACGTGCACACGTATTTTGGTGCCTACCATGAGGGACAATTTTGACTTAACCCCACCACGCTATCATTCCTCTGCCACCAAGTCTCGCCATTCCCAGATCATTACCCATTCTGGCTCACTCCACTACCATATATCAGGATCCAATAACCATCCACCCTGCCAGCGTTACACGCTCCATTAAATATCATTCTGCCCACACCCACCGCTCCATTGATTTTGCCCATCGTGTCTATGTTTTCGTCTGCCACCAACAGCACAGCCACCACACCATCGTCCTCCGTTCCGCTACCCCTTCCGACGTCTGTAACTATCCCGCCTCCACTCCCATCTACCACAATGTCAACCTCAGTTACAAAAGGGATTCAAGGCATGCCCGCCCCGACTGATCGTGAGATGTCCGACCTCCTCAAATTTTCGAGATCTTCAATGACCTGGCCAAATCCTGTGGCCTTTCCGATGCAGAAAAGTGAAAAACTATCATGCACTAGTCAACAGGACTACTAAGCTCTTCTGGGTCCGATTCAAAGGGTACTAAAGCTAAGACTTTGAAGAGTTTAAAAGGAGTATATTTTACTAGTACCTGGTGCTGAAAATGGAATTTGCTACACCCTTCACAACTTCGAACACGTCGTCACAGCTCCTACGAATGATGACATCACTGGCACCACCTACTATTATCATCGATTTTATCCTATCGCTGAATGGCTCGTTGAGAATAAGAAGATGTTGGAAGATCAGTGCAACTGCTATTTCTGGCAAGGATTACCTCCGGCTCTCAGGCGACGCATTGAACATCATCTCGAACATAAGGAGGCTGACTGCAGCCGAGATGAGGCCACTGACTTGAATGAAGTCATCGAAGCAGGCCGCTTCATCCTCTCAGACAAAGCCTTTGACGCAGACGGAGATGATCTCATATCAGTATGCATCAAAGCTATCTGAGCCGAGCGCCCCACTGGCATGACCACTTCTATTACAGATAAGCCGACCGGACGCTCAAACCGCACTCTGCCAGCTCTACTTACCTCAGATAATGAAGACAATGAGGATGGTGACAGTCGTCGAAAGGTCACGCCTCATGGCGAAGTTCGTACCAAGCGAGTGGATCTTACTAACTCAAGTACACTCTTGAAGTTACATATGGATAAAGTTGAGGAGCTTTCACGCGAAATGCACATGCTGGACATCTCATACAGGACTGCCCTTGTGCTGAGGGATAAATTTGTTCAACCCCAACTGTTCGCATCAATACCGAGTATCTCGCATTCCCAGGTGGGCCATGAATCCATCAACATTCAACGACCGGAAATTTCAAGGACAGGGTAGACGACCACTATGGGCAGCAGAATGCCCCTCCACAGCACCATCCGCTGCATGGAAATTCAAACTAGACTCCCACCACATCTTTTGCGGCTCTGCCTGCCACAACCAATGTTCTCAGCCCTGACTCTTTGGGAGGAGTAGGGCCATCAGCATGTTGTACATGGTAAGCACACGAAAGACTATGTGTGTATGTTTGCATATAGTAATGAACAAAGGGGACATACCTTTCATATAGCAATGCGCTCACACAGCACTGACAGCAGCCACCCCCGCCGGGTCTTACGACCTTTGCATCTTTTCTAAGATGATGGGCTCTGGATCAGGGTGATTGGATATCACTTCGGCAAGATTTCTGTGGCGCGATCCCTGCACACTCGACAGTGTCATCGCTGTACATGTCTGAGCTGGCCAGTAGGCCAGTGTACATAGTGTTACGTAAACCATCAATATATCTTTTTTTTGTATTTGGACAAGCGTGATTATTGTGTAGCAACTGACAAGTCTAGTCCTACACAATATGCTAAGGTGGAGGCCACAGGGAACTCCGGTCCAAGGAAAAATGCTCTTACGCACGCCCTGCATATGCGGGGGGTGTGGGGCTCTGTACACTACCCGGTGTCCCCGGTCTCATCAGGGGGCCTTGGTAGCTTAATACCCACTAAAACCTCAAGGTTTGTTGGCCAGTCTGGTGGTAGGGAGGTGTTATCTTTTTTTTTGGACAAGTGATATTATTGAGTAGCAACTGGCTAGCCTAGTCTTACCCAATATGCTAAGGCAGCAGTCGAGACTACCGGTCCGAGGAAAAATGCTCTTTACGCACTCCCTGTGGTGTGCAGGGGTGTGGGACTCCGAGCTGCTGGGGATACCTCGGGCCCCATCATGATAAATATATCAACCGCCTAAGAACTTAGATGCCATACACCACTGCTGCCTAGTTTTCAAATGACTTTAGCACACTTGTGATGCAAGTCATCCCTACGAAGTGTCCCACATTCAATACTGCTGGTTCCCACATCTGCCTTCATGATCATGTATCCAAGTAGTGGTAATCCTTTCCAATAATAGACATGTCCCCATATTGTTAATATAGCTACGTTGAAAAGAAGCAAACACTGGTGGACCTCAACTTGTGGGTTTCCAATGGTCGGCTTGAGAACGCTAATGATGAGTCACAGGGTGATACTGTTTGACCTGTGAAAATGTTGCTCAGATCGGATCGATGATTGACCGACGTCTGTGACGTGTTGACATGTTGCACGTAGCATGAGAAGATCGATTTGGCGTGGAACTCTCTTCAGTGATGTGCCCGTGTGGCCAGTCATACATGCCATCAGAGCAGTTTGTGTTGCGTTTACTAAAAATACGGGCCGTTCTCAACTTTCTACAGGACATTATCATGAGTAGTCCATCTGCCTTTTGAATGACTGATCTGGTAGGACCGCCCTATGGCACCACATTGGTCCGTCGTTCCACTCTCCGTTCTTCTCAGTAACTCACCTTATACATGTTTATGCAGATACCCCACTCTCCTTTGAAGTGGTTCGTTGTGTGCCCCACACTTGTTCTGCATTGCCCCTGACATCACTTACACAGTCATTCGCCCCCTCGAGGACAAGTACAACGAGATTCAGTGCGCAGGGAACAGATGCGTTGTATTCGCGTTTCTCGTGAACAGGATATACTTCATACGTGATCAAAGTAGCCTCACAACTGGCCCCCTCTCTGCAACTCACGTCACCCTCTGTGAAATTCTTGTCACTCGCATCCTCCGTGACAACGGTAGCAATACTGGCCGGTCTGGTCTGGTGCAGATGCTCATGCCCACGATCTCACCAGACAGCTGCGCAACGATGATTTCGAGGACCACATCGGAAATGCAATCGAAATGGCCATCATCACAAAGGCACGCCGCTTCATAGAAAGCTCTCCTTGTCAGAGAGTTATACACTCCATTTGGGTGTATACATACCCATCAATTGTCTCTTCATCTCTAATAATTTTACCAGTGGAAAGTGTGTTTATGTTACGTTCCTCGTTAAACCCTTTAACTTATCCACCGATGTCACTTCATTTTATCTATCACTTTTACTTTTCTCAAGTCACGTGACCTATACGCGCTTTACTTTCATCACATGACTCATCACGTGATCACTCACGTCACGTGACCTTGTTATCTCTTATCTATGACATCATACATAGCCTCACACGTGTACACCTCATGTATGGGAATACTCCCACATTCGTGAGAACACTATAACCATATATAGTAGTAGTAGATAGCTGATCGTGAGACACAGCATGGTCTGTGCACATGTACCAGTAGTATATAATGTGAATGCACACAACCGAACAGCTCAGTCTGTTCTGGTTGGTTTCCCGCCACGATAGTCCCCTTCTTATAGTTTGTCTTGTCAAGGTACCTGAGCCAGTATTGGTTTGACGGTCGCCTTCAGTTTACCAGGCTAAGAGTAGCCATTCCATCCTCTTGGACGTAGGTTTTTCCCATCATTTCCTCCTTCCCCCTTGACATAGCATTGTTTAGCGATGCAAACACACTCCCGTCCATTTTCATGATCCCTATAAGGCACCCCTTTTCGATCACTGCTGGTACGTCCTCTCTCCCTTCTACCATTTCCCCACGTGTCCTCAACATCTTCCCAGTCTCAAGGTTCCTGCTATCTGTTCTGTTCTGGAGTACACCGCATCTATTCTTTCTCTACGATTCGCTGATGCTTTTCTAGCTTCTTGATTCTCTTTGTCCCGTTCGTCATCGCCATCGAGGTAAACGAGCGTCACAGAATAAACATTGGGGATTCAATATTCATGGTGTATTGCTTAGGTTTCACTCTGGAGAAATTGGCTGCTATGCAAGAACATGGTATCAGAGGCAAGTAATTATGTCTTCCGACGCAACCTCGCTCACCTCCATCAGTATACTTCAAAGGTACTTGGCTGAGTCTTGTAGCACTCGCATCGAGATCATGGAAGACATCTGATTTTAATGATGAACTTTAGAGCGGTTTCGATATAGCTCTTGGTCTGATATCTTTTACCCTCTTTGATTCACTTCATCTCATTGTATGTCATGACAGTCACGACATGTTTTATATACACAATTTTCAGGATGCATGGCATATTCTACCATCGTAATGGTCTTTCCTCACTTTTTCTCATCATGCTAACATGTGCTGCAGAATGATAGGCTAGGGATATCGGCATAGATTTTCCCACCGTGATGGCTTGTTTATTATTCCCAAGGTGAATTCGACCACCTGATGAAAGCCAGTCATTTATCACTTGCAGACTTGCTTTTGTTATGCTAAAGAACAACTTTGTGATCCTCTCTCTGCGCACAATGTTAGTGCAGTTTATTGTCCTCATGCTTATTGTGGCATTCTGCTTCTGAGGCTTCCTTTATGCGTTGTGGATGTGAGTAGCTTCCTTCCCTGTCTAAACTGACCTGAATACTTGTTGGCTTGAGTCGCAAAGGTGCAGGGTACGTCCCATATTTTTTGTTCTATTTCATGATGATCGACGCTGTTCTTCTAGATACTCAAGGTATTTCTCATTTTTCCTTCTCTGACACCCGTGTTCAACATTTTGTCATGCAGCACTATTGCGCGGTGGATGCTTGATCTCTGGTTTGCACTCGATGCGATTTGCTTTGATTGAGCAGGTCAGTCTTCCTCACATACTTCTGGTTGCTTATTCCTGCAGACGAATTTGACCCCATAATTGGTCCCATCCTCATGATCATGTACGCATGTCTGACCAATACGTTATTGCTAACTAATATGTTGACATGGTATCGTGATGATTTGATATATCTCATAGAGTAACACAGTGCTTGTTTCTGTAAGTGTATACGACGATAGCAGTGACAGTATCTTTGACGCACCGTTGGATAGATCTTGTTGAACACTTTCGCGAGAATTACTAGTTTACTCAGCCCGTCGAGCGATCTGCCTGCTTCAGATAGCAGAGGTTGTGGAAAGCGAGTCCGTAATGAAGAGCAGGGACTGCCAGAGTCGCCGGACAACATGATTTTGCTCGGATAGGGATGATGAAGGCGAGGAGAGACAACATCCTCCTTCCAGGTCACCACAGTCTGATGTGACTCTACCACCACTGCCTATCATCCTGACCATCCAACAGTTTGTTGGTGGTGCCAACGGGGAACGAGAGAGGAACCATCGCTCATTGAGTTGGAACTCAGTGTTGATGCAAAGTCACTCTAACGGTATGTTTTAAATTGAATAGACTAGGGGAGTTGGCATGATGACGCCACTACGATAATATTTTGGAATAGAAACGGATGCCAGTGGCGCACAATGGATGCTATGGAAGCCCGACGGTTAGTAGTTAGTACAACTCCTCTTGAACGTGATCCTCCGAGCTGGACTGATCTCAAGATAATATTACCAGCTCAATCCCGGAACCATGGCAGAGTCGGCAAACTAACCAGTTTGCCCATGCTCTGCTGAGCATGTCAAATTGAAGGGCATAACTGCGGTGAGCGAGTACATTCACTTGGTTGGTGTACAGTGAGTGTTTTCTGTCACATGTTCAACAATCGCCTCAATGTTTGACACAGAAAAATACAACATCCACCCATGGATCACACAAGCTGTATTTACAGAGTGTCCTATTAGCAGGAAGCTGAAAGACATCCTGTTAAATTGTGGTTGCCCGGGAGTGTCATTTGACAAACACCACATAACGCGCTTGTTCGAGGAGTGTCTGCGGAAGGTTCTTCCTATCTGCAACGGTTCAACTCAGGCTAAAAATAAAGAAATTGAGGCCAAATCGTGCGGGGTTCACTGAGAACCTTGGAGAATAGCATGATTTGGTGACATGACTTCGCAAGAAATTCTGATAGGCTCTTGTAGCTCAAAGCGCAATGGATACAAAGATATTATACCTGCACTTAGCATGATCATACTGCTTCAACTACCAGGAGCATAGAGGGCCCACTACGCCAATAGTGCAAAAAATCAGCAATCGTTTTCTACAATCTCGACAAGCTAAGCTATGATGTTCAGTAACTTCGGTTTCATACAGACTCCCGGAAGCCTCTGAGGTGGAGATTGAATCTCGTGACAGACAGCCTGTGTTGTAGTCACTTTCAGTGGCCTCGTTGTTGTTGCGCATCCGTGCCCTTGCCTCCCCACTGCACCCTCCATGCACACCCCCTCCCTCTCCATCCCTTCTTCACCCCCACCCCTTTCTGCGAGCATGCAGCAGCCTTCGCCATCCAGAAACCGCCACATGCCTTCCTTCTACCGACAGTGCATGACGGTTGTTGGTCTCACTCTCGATTTCTACATTCGTCCCGAGTCGTCCTCGCCCTCCCTTTTTGTCATCACTCGCTGCACCCATGATCACTACATCAGGACCCGTAACCCATGGTACTTGTAGTGCCTCTAATCAGATGGCGTTGCTATCAAAGTCAGGCTGAATTCAAACCATATCATGCACGGCGGATGACCCTGAAGTCGTGTGTTTACCTATCAAAATCACGGGAATTTTTGGGGATTTACATAAATTTGGAATGTCCAAACTTGAAGGCAGATCCGGGACTCTGAGTCGGTCATGTTCACTCACGGTGGTCGATCGTTCTCCGATGGCAGAGCTAGTAAGTATGTATACACTTTTCTAACTTTGGACTGTGTCACAACGTTCAGTCATTTTCTGATAGGCCAGCTATGTTCACTCACAACATTCAATCATTCCCTGGAGGTGGAGTTAGTATGTACACACTTTCCTAATGCGTCGCATCACGACGTTCAATCGTTCCCCAAAGGTGGATGGACCTCGGCTATGTTCACTTATGGTGTTCAATAATGGGGCTTACACACTCTCCTAACTTTGGATCGCGTCACGACGTTCAATTGTTCCCTGAGGTGGAGTTAATATGTACAGACTTTCCTAATGGGCTGTGTCACGACGTTCAATCGTTCCCCAAAGGTGGATGGATCTCGCCTATGTTCATTCATGGCGTTCAATAGTGGAACTTCCACACTTTCCTAACTTGGGCTATGTCACGACGATGGTCAATCGTTCCTTGGAGGCGGAGCTGGTATGTACACCTTCCTATTGGGCTGTGTCACAATGTTCAATCGTTCTTCGAAGGTGGAGCTAGTATGTACACACTTTCCTAATGGGCTGCGTCACGACGTTCAATCCTTCCCTGGAGGCGGATGCCTCGGCTACATTTACTAATGGCGTTCAATTGTATCCCAAAGGCAGGATCCGAGCTATGCCCACGGTCAAGACGGTGTTACTCATTACACTTCATCTGCAAATTGCTTGTGCCGTTACCGCTGAAGACACTTCCATGGACCCGGAGTCAAATCACAGCTCTTGATCTCAAACCCAAAAAAATAGGAATTCAAGGGTGCCAATATCTGACAACCTGCTAGTATCTGCATGTCAGAGCCGAGCCAAAGGCTGCCCGGCCAATTTCCGTTTGGAATTCAAGTCCCAGAAGAAGTACCGTAAGGGTAACTTCCTTTTTTCACTATGATTGAGAACTCTGAATCGTTGAAGGAGAGGCTTACAAGAATGCATCAAAGATCACGTTATAAGCTGCATCTGCAAATTTGGGGCACCGTTCCATGAATGTAAGTGGGGCTAAGGCTGCAGAGCTATTTGTTGACGAATCTCGGTAAATTGGCAGCCTCTGTTGAGATTCGTAGATTCGGTTCTATTCATTCTACGATATCTTGTAGTGTGACAAGTCGTCACTACTACTGACACTTAGATGTGACACATTCATCATGTGATCACTCATGTGTCTTATCTCTTATCTTTTTATCTTTCTATCACTTATTGTATTACTCATCACATAGATAAGCACTTATGTCTCATTGGACGATAAGTTATCTTACTGCGGATGACTCATGTCTTTGTCATCCTGCTTCTTGGATATTCCATGACATTCCATCGTCATTCCCTACTATAGGAGATACGTACATAGATACAAACATCTCTGTACCGTATATAAACCTGGTGGTTTATCCCCAGGATAATAACGAAGTCTTTCCTTCGCTCTTCCATCTCTCAGTCCATCCTTAGCTAGCTCGAGTTTCACTCTTGCTATCTACTCTCTTGCTCAACAACCTTCGGTTTATACAGTGAGTATCTCCTGCTGTTGTCTTCGCTCCCCACCTTCGGCTACTGCGCTCCACATCGAGACTTGCTATCTCGATAGGTTATGAGCCCCGAGCTCTACTAGCCTTATTACGCTTAGACATTTCGAGGAAGGCCATCTTATCGATCGTGATGCCCATCCCTCGATTCTTAAACCGTTGGGTGTTTGCGTTTCTAAGCCAGATCATTGGATCTTTGGCCAACCTCTACATCCTGCTTGGGAGGAACCACCCTACGGGGAATGGTGATAGAGCCCTCTGGGAATGCCCTGGAGGAGAACGTGTCGAGATCTCGCATTTGCTTGATCAAGATCGTTTCAGACTTATGGTTTTATCCAACGTTCCCTACTCTAACATGCGGTATGAACTTCGTATTGACTATCGCATTCTAGCGATCAACAAAGTAGGTAATCCACCTCCATATACCGCTCCTCCATCTCCCTCGCAACCGGTGTTATCCATACCACCACCTCCTGTCATTGAAGCTACTGTGGATCTTCCCTTTACGCTTCCCTGTCCTCTCTGCAACCATCCTCTTGAAGTCGGAGAACGTTGTTCCTGACCTCACCCTCTTCACGCTTTCCTCACCGTCGTTCACTGAAACTACTCTCCCGGTCGTACCACGGAATCACCCCTCACTCGTCCTTTCGCCTACCACACTCAGATCAATGGCCCGCGCAACCGGACATCGCCAACGTCTTCAGCAGGACCCTCTGCACCATCGCAACGCCTTTGCGATGGTCAAACTCTGGAAACAACTAGAGGGCGGCGACGTCGTCATCGTCGACCAGCCCATCAACGGGATGACCTCCCTGACCTTCAGGGAGAGACCGCTCCCATCCCTCGAGCCCATCAGCAAATACAGGATTTTGCCATAGTT
>JBBPLL010000735.1:0-13538 GCA_038089755.1 Leccinellum rugosiceps | reverse complement strand
GCTGTAGAGCTGCTGGGTCTGTTGAGTCTGTGGTGGTCTGTGATAGTCTGTTGAGTCTGTAGGGTCTGTGGGCAAAAAGGTGGTTTGCTGATGTAGCAGTGACGACTTGTCATGCTATGAGATATCATAGAATGAATAGAACCGAATCTATGAATCTCAACAATAGGTAGCGCGCACTTACATCTTCATCTGTTCCATGCTTCAAGAATGCCCCACGATCCAAAAGAGCTTTTGCACTATCGGCATTGACACGACGACGATTTTGAGAATCCCACTTATTGCGTTCATGAACGAAAGTGCGCGCTCTCTTCTTCAGCACAGATCGCCAACTTCCAATATCCTCCCAAAGCTATTAATATATTAGTCAATAGAACTATATAACCTTGTTCACACACGTACAAGCTTTGCAACATCGCTGGTGTATTGTGGCCACCATCCTAGTGGGCTAAAAGTCAGATTCCCACCAAACAAATGTCGTACTCACCCTCGGGTATAATTAATCCTTGTTGGCGCCGTTCAGCCAAAGCCTCACTCATGTATTCGCCAGCCTTGATAACAAATTGTGCACGCAATAGGAATGAATTAACAGACGCCAAGTCGCAGTGCAAGATCTGTTTCGCACGTTCAATGACGTCGCAGATTGCAGGGGGGTAAATGTTTAATTGGGACGGATCCCCACTTGTACCAGACGCAGTCACAACAGCCGGAGGTGGGAGCAAGTTGGTGTCTGTGAGGGGAACCCCTGCTTCATCTAAATCGTCAGAAACAGTGTTAGCACGACTCCCACGGCGAGAACCTTGTGATGTCGACATCGACGCCTGTTGGTTTCGAATGGCTAAAAGTTGTGCATTATTGGGAAGATGTGGCGGGCAGTTGCGTTGGCGGTGCTGAGCGACAACGTCTTTTACGCCGCCTAATTATCTTATTAGTATGGCACATCAAACAATAACTTGCTTACTCTGAGGTTCCACGAGACGGGTTTGACGCTGACGGGCATCAGTAGTGCCTGCGGTTGAATGCAAATGCTTAGTAAATGCCGTAGAACAAAATGAATACTCACGTCCGTTACGAACGATTGCCTCCGCTGCGCGTTCATCCTCGTTTGGGGAAACTTTGTCATTCTCAGGAATTCCAGCATGATCGGCATCACCATCACGAGACGGCCGACCTTCCATGTTCACGTCGATGCTTGTGGAACATGCTTGACGAGACGACTGAGTTTGACTTGAACTAGCAGGTGATGAGATGAATATAGCATACCGTTAGTTGGTCCCTGCTCTTGAATACAACAACTGGATGTGACTTACGATCTTGCAAACCGACCCGGTGATCCACGTACATGAGATCCCGAAGCACCTTGCGACTCTGCAGCTGCCGCGAGTTGACAAAGTTAAGACGTTTGTCGTTTGGGTTCAGACATACTTGTTCCACGGTCGTCATCCGGATCGCATTCAGATGGTGCGCGGGAAGTTGGTGGAGTGTACTGGGAGCCAACATGCGAGTTTTTCGCTGAGAACACAGAGGGAGTTCGAGAGTGTGGACGAGACGCCGTGGAGGATACCGTCGATGACCTACCAATCCATCATGAATTAGTGGATAGGATGACAGACAACGCACTCACGGACGTCTGGCAGGGGCAGTGTAATTCTTTGCTTGAATGGGCTTAGCGCTTGAAGGCAGCTTGAAGTCGAATTGACCTTAATCCGACAATGTGAAAGACGGTCAGACTGGAGGGGAGGGTTTTGCCCATCCCTGACTTTCCTCATCCTCCTCGTCCTCTGCTTCGCCTGAATGAGAAGGAGCCATTGGGTTGACCTGTTCTCCTTCGGTAGCTAGATCAAGCCTGCGGGAAGACTCTTGTGAGGTTCTTGCGACTTGGACTCGCTCGATGTTCTGGAGTTGTTGAACCAAACCCCCACAACCCTTTCGAGAGCGTGAAGAACATCTTGTTTGTGTATCCACATCTACAACACGTAGTCATCAGTGAGCCACAATGAATGAATTAATTTGAGTTAAACTCACCCGGAAACTCCTTGTCGTCGTCAAAAAGATTCTCGGGCCTGAGTCGTTTGGTGTTAGGAATGTCTTCTTCCCTTACTGCAGCCTCCTCAGAACCACTGGTATCCTGGACGGCCTTCCGTTTACGAACCATGACCAGGAGTGGGGGTCGCTCTCTCCATTTGGTTACACACACGTCCCAGCAATTAAATGAATCACTTACTGGCTCGGACACTGCCGATAACATTATTCAGCAAACAGGCGTGCGCCTCGAAAGTGTATTCGCAGCTAAGTGATAAAACGTAGTCATAGAATGTACATAATAAACAAAGGCAGGGTATAAACAACGTCCAGAACCATCCGTATGGCACAACACGAGGGAACTGTTGTCATAATGGCATTCAAGGCTTTTCCAAGAAATCTTTGTTTCGTCTCATGCGATGCCGGGGGAGGCTAGTATTAGAACTAGGGAGGCAAGAAATAGAGTGTTCTATTTTGGAACGTTTTGAGGGGCTTGAAGGTAGGAATTCGTCGGAATCATTGTCTCAAGCTCGTCTCCTCACATCCTGCCTGATTAGAGCTGAGTCACTCCGAATGTAACTACGTCCAGTGGGAGGCTCGATCCTCGTAGTCACGGGGGGACCAAGTGGCACTTTGACAGGTAATGATATGAGGGGCTGTATGGCATGAAATGTTCCACCACCCGTCTCTGTCTTGAGCAACTTGTCATCCCAGTCTTCGGGACGAAGCTCAGATAGAGCTGTGACGATGTGACCAATAAAGGTATCGTGGTTGAACAAGGTCTTGCGATAAAATATACCCTGCCCGTTGGTGGCCAGAGGCAGGATTATTTTGGCTCGAAGGCGTGTAAGGAGTGGGACGAGGGGCTTGAAATACGGGTGGATGTGATCCACGATAGATGGAATCCACATCAGGTCCGACTGGATGATAACCGTTTTTTGAACACTCAGCTCGAAGGTATTGAAGTATTTATCGTAGCATTCCCCAAGCTCGTCCTCGGGTTTTACTTTTGAGGGTCCATTGAACAAAACGCATATCCCGACAAGCACGTAGAAAAGGGATTCTAAATCATGCAGCTCATTGTGCGTCACTGGCTGCCCTGGACCCGCCATGACGAGCTGGGCAGACATCCACGACCATGTCCCCTGTCAGTTTCAACAAATCGAATCAAGGTCTGCTTTCTTACCGTGCAATATAGTGGACACAAGTCGATCGTTTTGTGAGGATCTTTACTTGGGTTATCCATGCCCATCCACAGGACGATATCATCCTGATTTGTGAGTTGAGAAGCAGGTACCAGAATTGGCTCCTCCTGGGAACCAACTTTGTGGGCGGGGACACGGTTGTCATACTTGACACCCGTGATGGGCGATGTCGAAGGGTCATCAAAATACATAGCATAAGCCTTTGCATCCATAGGAGATGCAGTTGCGTGGGACTCGGAAGGCACTGTGGGGACTGCGTAGCCCCAGTCACCAAGGACCCCACGGCGCTTGAGACCGCGTATTCTTCCGCACAGAATGTCCCGAACTTCATCGCTAAGGTTTTCCATGATCATCCTATGATCGGTGCGACCTTCCGAGGGGGCGAGGAACAGATTTGCAGGGCTGACATCGCGGTGTAATACTTTAGCGGTCAAGAACGCGTTCTTGTGTGCTAGAATTTCATTAGAATTCGAGACTGAGGGTATTTAAGCGGAAGTCAACTCACTGACAGTATAATCCAGGAATGCAACGAGGAGTTCTCCGAGGGATTTGAACTCGAGAATGAGTTGCACAACAGATCGGGTGACGAGTTGGGATAAAACCCGAAGTTGGAATTTTGAATGACGCGGGAGGGCCGAGAGAAAGAAATGTGTGGAATGATTGATATCGACCGGACCTGTATTCATTGGAAGGGAACTCCTGACTTGTTGCTCGCTGACGAGCTCGGGGACACCTTCAATGCCATGTTGATCTAGGAGAGATAAGATCATACCCTCCATATACTTCCGGAGGGGATCGATCCATGAGTCCTTGATTATAATGTGCTGTCTGCTTCCGTAATCCGAGTCCATCTCGCCATCCCAGACTGTCGTCCCTCGACCGAGCAAGCTGTCAGATATGGCGAGGACACTACTAAGCCGGATCTTGTGGCGACTTCCCTGTGTATCGGTGACCTCTAACCACTTGACCCTCCTCCCTGCTTGGCCCCGTGAGAGTTCGTCGTTGTCGTCACCTTCGTCTTCATCCTTCCTGTCGCTTTCATCTTCGTATTTGTTTTCGTCATCTGATTGATATCCATCATTCGACTCAGGTGGAAGGGGTTCCTTGGCATCGGACCCAAGCTCATCTCCGAGTTCCGAGCCGACAGAAGTTGACTGCGGGTCACCCTCCCATACACCCCACTTGATCGAAGTGTTGAAGCCGATAATCGAGTAATCGGTGAATGAGATCCCAATGAGAATATGAAGAAATGACTGCGGTGCCGAGTTGATGTCAAAGGAACAGGTCAAAATAGAACCGCCACCGCGATGGAACGTAGTTAGGTAGATAGAAGATCCGAGAATGCGAACACAAGAAATAAAATGCCGCCCATCTTGCGCGCCTAGAAGACACGATGCCTTCCCGGCAATCTCTATAAAGGAGTCCTTTTCTCTCTTGGAATCAGAACGACTCTTCACTTTGCAGAATGTGACCACTTGCTCCCAGGTCTGATTCTTGACGCCCTTGAGACTCTGAAAGCGACAAGTGATATCGGGTTTTCTCGCCGCGTATGTTCCATCCATGGGTTTGGTTGCAGATTCAGCATCCCATCTGCTGTGGCCAGGTCAGTGACTCGCTGGGGCACTTGGATCGAAAAACGGAACCTACAAACACACGACCTGACATGCCTCTTGTATGGCGACACACACGCTGGTTAGGAAGTTCGCGAACTCCATTTCACTTGCGCCAGTGGTCTTTTTACACTTAGGATAATGAGCCCATTTTTTTTGACCCGTGCCCCCGTAGATTCCTCGTGCTTCCAAGGTCTAAAATAGAGTCGCTATTGTGGTGCCTTTCGGAAGTAAAAGCGACTCCGGGTACAAGAAATTCAGAAATCTGGTGCTTTCGTCGCCTATCGCCAGTCGTACATTGGTCTCCTGGGTGTCATTCTTCAACAACTGGTCCATCATGGCGCGGTACCAGTCAGTTTTCCGCCTGAGCTGGGCAGGTATGGTCAATATCTGTGAATTTCAGTTTTTCTCGAACCTTTCTGGTTGTTCGTGACGCGAAGCACTCACAGTCACTAAATTGTAGGGGGTGGCTTGTTGTTGTTGCAAAATCTGCGCAATACCGTGACATATGTTGATCTGGTTTGGATTGGTAAGATTTGATGACTCACTTGACCCTTCGCCATCTGATTGGCTGACAGACTGAGTGGAGATGTCAGATGTGGATTCATGTTCATCGGCGGTCTGATTCAGCATAGAGGACAGTGTAGAAGAGAGAGACGACAGGCAATCGAACGAGATAGAGCCAAATGAAGATACACAATGTATAAAATATGTAATCAAAACGATCATAGTAGTTTACGTCCTAGATGGGATCCAGTGATAACGCGTAATAGAATTCTTTTGACCAATACTTGTTCAACCAGAATTCATGGCTTAGCTCATAACTACTCGACTTAAATAGACATTTGTGCGCCTCAGAGCCGAAGTTGGGAATAAGATGAGCTGGCGACCATATGAATATGAGCGGTATCACCTCCCCGATGCACTGTCCATCTGCCCTCACTACCCGCTTTAAGGAATGCATCCCAGTCGCCACGTTCACGCCTGCAGGATTGGCCCAGGATGTAACTTTGAAATGCTGCACGCATGCAGCGAAAAAGTCACTGGCTGAGGGATGGAATATCATCCGGAGTTGAGCAACAGAATGACCAAGTAATCCATGTTTTGGCCATTCACTCCCAACCTCCAAATTAACGATTGCAGTATCGAATAGACCGTGTGGGTTCTCAGTTGATGGTGGAATAGCACAGAGGGTCTGCGGAGGTTCCACGACCCTGGGGTTGTGGTACGACCTTTGTTGAACACGGACCTTGAACCATATCTGAAGCTTGATGTTATGCGGTAATGGCCTACCAGTTTGTTGTTGGAAGAGAGTGGTGAGACTGGGAATGAGGTTGGGGAGTTCGTATTTGTTGGCGGCCTCGGCAGCAGTGAGTACCAGGGATGGTTTCAGTGCGAGATGGAATGCAGTGGTCAGTGTCGCAAACGTGCGGAAGGGCTTTGGAGCAGAAGGGTCAGAACCTTGAAGAAGGACAAACGACACTGAGAAATAGTCGACGACCGAACATGTTGGGATGGGGTACTCGGGAATGGGAACACTTTCCGCATCAAGTTCGTGATCTTCGTCCTCGTCCTCCCCGGCAGAGCCTCTGTCTGCAGCCATGTTCCCAATGCGGCGCTCCTGGATGTAAGTCGCCAGATCAAATTGAAGGCATTTGTCCAACCTGTCGAGATGGTGGGCGATTTGTTCGTACTAGTTTTGATTGTTGCCGGCGCGGGCCGGAACCTTGACTTCCTGGACATGAGAATGCTCAGTCACATCAGCAAACCACTGCATTGCAGCTCCAGATTGGCGAATTCCTGGAACGACACTCTGGAGGAGCTCTAGTTTGGGCAACTCCCAGTTCACTCTTGCACCGTGGCGTATTATAGCATCTTTATTGTCACGCGATCGAGAGAATGCGTCATAAAGACCGGAGCTTGCGCGAGATACAGAAAGTCGAGGAGCGTGCGAAGCGCGATCATGAAACTGCGCGGGACACCACCAGCTACAATCCCTACAATATAATGCTGGACGGCACGGTGATCACGGCCGGTAACCTGCTTTAGCCTAGACACGCCTCCATCGAATGATCGATATCCTACGGGGGTCTGAATGAGAGAAAAATGAAAGTCAAGCTCCGTAGCCCCAAGAACCGTGATACACCACCTCATGTTGTGATCCCAAGCGAATCAGAAAAAATGATGCAAGGGTTCGATGGTGAGGAAGTCGCAAGGGTCCGATAACGGCCAGTCTATCCAAAAAGGCTCAGTGTTACGATTCAGGTCATCCCGGACGGTATACCACGTGTAGAGTCTACCTTTTTCTTTCTTTCCTTATCATTCGAACTCTATCTTAACAAACATGACGTGTTCGTTATCGATGCTGTGAGATAATCCTTCCTCCACGTTCTCTATTGTTCCTTTCCTTTTTCGTCTTTCTCTCTTATCGTGTTATGTGTACACTTTCCTTTTACGTTCTCCTCTCTTATTGTATTACGCGTACACTTTCCTCTTATGTCTTTCTCTCGTTCACTGCTACACGCACTGCTTGGTCCGTGCGCACTATACTTACGTATAAATACCCATTGTAGCACGATGGTGTCCCTTAGCTAGTTCTGCGCAATTCAGCGTATCTTCTAACTCACTCCGAGAGTCCGTTCTTCGATACGGTATCGAGACCCTTCCGAGGTAGATCGTTGGTTACCACACCTTCGAACCTCTTAGCCCTTGACAGCCTTGACGCGCCTCTTCGTGAGTGCCTCGCCTGTGCAAGGTATTGTTTACCGGTAGACCACGCTATACTGAGATAGCAAGTGGACAGACCGAAGACGGGGAATCCATCTGGGTAGCCTCATACGACTAGTTAGACGCTAGAAAGAATAGGAGTTACACTTCGCGTAACAAAAGAACTAGCTCTTCCCTTGCCTCCTGCTGTTTAGCAGACCGCCACCATTTCGTCCTCCCACCGTAATGTCTTTCGCCCCCCTCACTCCGACGAAGAAGAACAACCCCGACATCCCGCTCTTCCGAGACTTCCTCCCCTACCTTTAGCACGACCATCTGCTGAAGAAGTAGAACGAAATCTCGTTACTTCGATAAGAGCCTCCACCCATATCGACCAAACTCGCTCCCCCATTCCTTGCCCTCGACCTTCTTTGCTACCTCTCATCCCCACACCTGACGTTGTCAACCCTTCCTGCCCTCCGACACCATCACCACCCGCTAGTCCTCTTGTCACCCCACGCAGAATGCCGTCCGAACTCAAGGCTGGTTTGCCCAATGATTTTTCCGGTGAAACCAGAGACGCCAACCATTGGCTGCTGGCCATGAAGGCCTATTTTAGGATAAACGACACGTTGTATAGTGACGAAGCAAAGGTGCTCGTCCTATTGAATAAGATGACCAAAGGGAATGGTCTTCCGTTCGCTGAAGGGTGGTATGCAAAGATTGCAAACCCCACCACGCCCACCGCCGATAAAACATTTGCCAAGTTGGAGATTGACTTCTCCACCACCTTCTTCCCGTTCAACATTGCTTCCGAAGCCCGACGATCGCTAAGGAAGCTACGACAGAACTATAAAGATAAGGAAGGAGGCTTCCAAAAATATATCTCTGAGTTTCGATTGCTTGCCGCATGCTCTGGTATCACAGACGAGGACTCGCTCCTAGAACTCCTAGCCACGGGGATGGATAGGGAGTTGGTGAAGATGATCCTCTCCCAACAGATTCAACCTATGACTGTCCAAGAATGGATCGCACAGGCCTCGAAGTATCACGCTCAACAACGCCGAATCAAAGACCTCCTCTCTGGAAGGGGGGCAATTTCTCTCGTCCCTCTCACGACCCTAACGCCATGGATATAGACGGAGTACGCTTGTCCTATGAGGAATGAGCCCGACACTGGAAGGAAAACCGATGTTTTGTCTGCCATAAGGTCGGTTGTCACACAAGGAATCATCCTCGCTCCTCCACCACTAGTCAACCTGCTCGACCTCCTCCTTGTCCCACCCCAACCGCCACTCCTCGTCAACCCGCTCCTTCTCCCCTGGGAAAATACGTGAATGAAATAATGACAAACCAAAACATCTCAAAGGAAGAGGTGCTTCATGTCCTCCGAACCATTTTCGAAGAATCGGCTGAAGAACCAGTCAAAGAAACTACTGTTGCCGCCGCCGAAACCTTCCCAACGGAAGAAGAACCCATCGAGGAAGAGGGTTTTTGAAACAGAGAATTAGTCCGACGTCTAGTTCTCCTCTATGTCTTGCTCCTGTAATCTGTACAACTCCACATGCCAAATCCATCGTCATTCCCGTCTTGTTGTCACAGACCAATCCCTCTCAAATCATCGAAACCTCCGCTCTTGTTGACAGTGGAGCTGCTGGAAATTTCATTGATCGAAGACTCGTAACACAACATTCCTTCCCTATCACTCGACTATCCAAACCCCTCGCTGTTTCTAATGTAGATGGAACTCCTAACCGAAATGGAGTAATCCGTTCCACTACCACGTTACACCTATCCATCAAAGACTTCTCCGCCCCGATCACGTTCTTTATCATCGATTGTGGAAAGGAAGACGTAATTCTTGGACTTCCTTGGCTACAAAAGTTTAACCCACAGATCAACTGGACTTCTGGAATGATCAATCTACCATCCTCTCCTGACGACGACGAAGTCACTGAACAATGATACCTGGTGCGATATTTAGGCATCAATCCAGATCGTTTTACTATCAACCGCAACATCCCTTATGGCCTTGATGTACAAAAGACCACCATCTCCACTGAAGCAGCAATCGCCACTCCTAAGAAAGTAGTCTCCCTTCCCTCTCAAATTGCTGACTTCCACGACGTATTCGATAAACCCCCCATCAATGAACTTCCTCCCTCTCGCTCTATCGACCACACTATCGAGTTGAAAGATTCATTCGTTCCCAAGGTAGCGAAGACCTACTCCCTTAATCCGAAGGAAAGAGAAGCATGTTCCTCGTTCATAGCCGAGAACCTTGCTAATGGACGTATCTCTCATTCCCAATCCCCGCAAGCCTCCCCTTTCTTTTTCGTTCCAAAGAAAGATGGCTCTCTTCAACCATGCCATGACTACCGATACCTGAACGAACACACCATTAAGAATGCCTATCCTCTCCCTCAAATCACCGACCTCGTCAATAAACTCAAGACCTCCTCCCTCTTCACCAAACTCGATATCTGATGGGGATATAATAATGTTCTTGTCCGTCCTGAAGACCGCTGGAAAGCGGCCTTTATCACTCCTAATGGGTTGTTCGAACCCAATGTTATGTTCTTTGGTTTTTGTAACGCGCCCTCCACCTTCCAGGCCCTCATGCATTGCATATTTGGCGATTTCATTGCTGAAGGCTGGTTGATTATTTACATTGATGACTTCCTCATTCACTCGGGTGACGACATCTCCCTTCACTGGTCTCTCGTCCGCAAGGTCCTCGACCGTTTCCGGGAACATAAACTATACCTGAAATTGGAAAAGTGCACCTTTGCCGCATCAGAAGTTGAGTTCCTTGGGTTGATTATTCATGGTGGATCACTCGCCATGGACCCTACCAAACTCTCCGCCATCGAAACCTGGTCCCCTCCCCGCTCCGTCAAAGCCATTCGCTCCTTCATTGGTTTTTGCAACTTCTATCGCAAATTCATTCCCTCGTTCTCGTCGATCGCTCGTCCCCTCATCGATCTTACTAAGAAAGATCATCGATGGGACTGGACCCCCACTTGCGAAACCGCTTTCCGGAAACTCCAACATGCGTTCCTCCTTCAACCTGTCCTCTCTATGCCTGATGTCACTTGTCCATTCACCGTCATGACTGACGCCTCCCTCACCGCTTCAGGGGCCGTTCTCATGCAACCTGATTCCAATGGCGATCTACATCCTTGCGCCTACCTCTCCAAGACCTTCTCTCCTGCCGAACGCAATTATGACATTTACGATCGCGAACTCCTTGCCGTTATTCACGCTCTTGAAGAATGGCGCCACGATTTACAGGGTACTGGTTGCCCAGTCACCATCCTCACCGACCATAAGAACCTTACCTACTTCCGCCAACCCCAGAAGCTTTCCCGACGACACGCTCGCTGGCAATTCTTTTTACAGGATTTTGACCTCTCCTTCCACCATCTGCCCGCTTCCGCTATGGCCCCTGCAGATGCTCTTTCATGCCGCGATGAGGTTGACACTTCTGCAGATAACCAGGATGTTATCCTCCTTCCTGACACTCTCTTTATTTCTTCTCTTGATGTAGCCATTTTGGACAAACTCTCTGCCCTTACCTCCTCCAATCCTTTCATGTCCGCTGCCCTCGCCGCCCTTAACGAGGGTACTTCTCTTCTTCCACGTTCCTCCTTATCTGACTGGACCTTTTCCGATAACAAACTATACTTCAAAAACCGTCTCTACGTACCTTCCTGTTTCTTCTTCTTTCGATTCGATTTTGGTCATGGTCGACCATGGCCTTACGAAGGGGGTAATTCTCCTTCCTTGTTTAAAAACCATCTCCGCTGCTGGCGTCGCAACCCTCTTTTTCAAACATATCTTCCCTCGATTCGGCCTTCATGATCGATGTATCTCCGGTTGTGGTCCTCAGTTCGCTTCCTCCTTCGCTCGAGAACTCGCTCGCCTCCTCCATTACGACCTCGCTCTCTCCTCCGCTTATCACCCTCAGACCGACGGAGAAACAGAATGAGTTAACCAGGAGCTAGAGACGTATCTTCATATCTTCTGTGATGGAAAAACTGACACCTGGGGTAACCTCCTCCCGATGGCAGAATTCTGTCATAACTCTTCTATTCATTCTTCGACGGGCTGTTCCCCGTTCTCCTTGATGCTCGGCTATGAACCCCGAGCTTATCCCCCTCTCGGGAAAACACTCCTTCCTAACCTAGAAAACCGCCTTTCCTTCTTATTCGAAGCATGCAAGGAAGCTTTAGAAGCTCATGTTCAGGCGAACGCCTCATGAAGAAATGAACGTCTTCCCGCTTTATGCCCTGGAAAGTTGGAGATAAGGTGTGGTTAAATAACCGAAACCTTCACCTTCATTACCCATCTAGAAAACTCGCCCCTAAACGGGAAGGACCGTTTGAGATCAGTCAGGTACTATCTCCGGTTGCTTATAAATTAAAACTCCCCCCTACGTGGCGCATCAACGACAGCTTCCACGCTTCCCTTCTATCATCCTATCGGGAAACCCCCGAACATGGTCCAAACTTCCTATCTCCACCTCCTGAGGAGATAGACGGCGAAGAAGAATACGAAGTAAGCAAAGTTCTCTCACAACCGCGGAACACGAGGTCGCCATCAATATCTGGTTGCCTGGAAAGGCTGGCCTTCTTCGGAGAATACCTGGGAGACCGAAAGGAATCTCTCCCATGCCCCCAAGGTCCTCTCCGCTTATAAGAAGCATAACCCCAACCATTTCTCTTCCTAACCAGCCATGTCCATTCCCACTCAACAACTATCTCGCAGACACTCCTCCCCTCGTCCCTCTATCCCCTTCGCCCACGTCGTCCCCAATTTATTCGATAATCCAATTCACAATCTCATTTTTGTTAATGTTCTCGAATCTCCTCCTTTATTGTATGCAGTCGAACAGGCTCTATTTCTTACTTCTCCTCTTCAACATTTTTCAACTTCTCTGTATAACGCTATCCGCTTATATCAAACTTATACTCGCCTTCGTCTTTTCCATTCTATGGACTGTAATTCTTCTTCTATTTCTTACACTTCGATGATGGACACTCTGCACAATCTACGTGGACACTGCCTTGACATCCTCCTACACGCTCAGTTCTCCGATGCAATTGCCCTCCTCCCTTCCTCCCATCTCTGGGATGTTCTCTCTCCCCTTTGGGACAGTATGTTGGAAAGCCAACACGATGCCTATCTGGAGAATCTCGAATACTACACCAACCCCTTTCGGCCCGAGCACGACATCATCACCCCCGCGAGACCCTTCCTCGGTGGACGTGCTACTCCCTCTATCTTGCTCGCCTCAAGGGTTTTGGGCCCATCTTTGGGACGCCCTGCCTCCCCACCTCCAGACTCGCCGAGTACTCACCACTCTCCTTCAACTCCCCCCTCTCCATCACTTAGTAGGTCGCGACGTCGACAACGACGATCCATCATTGGTACCCCCTACCCTACGTCGGTCCCACACTCCATCTCTCCTCCCCCCATTTGCATCCCTAAGCCTGTTCCCCATGCTGTCACTCCTTCACCCCTCATCGAGCCTACAGCCGTCTCGCCCCCATCCGTCTCCCCTCCACCGCGTGTCCCCACGAATGAACGCAATATACGCGGAAGTGACCCTTCATCCGCAGCGAACCCAGGACCTCCTTGCCCGGTTTGCGCCGCTTTCGATCACTCTTATCCTGAGTGTGCTGATTATTGCTGCCACTTATGTCGACTCCCCGGACACCCTTCCTACGACTGTCCAACTCTTCTCCCGTTTCGAGAATGCGAGCTCTGCCGTGCAGTCGGACACTTCACATGCGATTGCCCTTTTTGCAACGAACCATCTCCCTTCGAGGACAGCGACTTGGACAATGCCGTTGAGCACAATTCCGGAGGAAATTAACATTACATCAGTAAACTGGGATATGTGGTACAGTCGCTCCAGGATTCTACAGATGTCTACAGGATGGTACAGAGCTGCAGGGCTGTACAGAGCTGTACAGAGATAGCAGTGAGGTTG
>JBBPLL010000734.1:0-13539 GCA_038089755.1 Leccinellum rugosiceps | reverse complement strand
TAGAGTAAATATTGTTCGAACCGTCAGACTAGTTATGTAAAAGGTACGGAGTCCAACTTGAACCTTACTTGGCGGTCCAACGTCAACGCGCCCGTTATGATTGATCGATCTTAGCACGGTACCCCATCGACGGGCCTCAGCTCGGTGGGAGCCAGCCAAGTTCCAACGTCTCCTTAGGGATGATGATATCGCAGCGTGGCGCGCAAAACCTCGAAGCCGAAATCCTGAGCCCCGTGAGCACGAAGCGTATTCTGCTTCTCGACACTCTCGGCCAGCACGTCTTCAACGACCTTCCCGCCCATCTCATCCGGATCGATGACATGAGGTTGCTCTCTCGGATGGACCTCTGGGAGGACCTTTGTGCCTCTATCCAAGACCTGTCGAGCGACGACGTCCTGGTCCTCAGTTCTCCAAAGGTCAGTTAAAAATGTTACATCTCAATGACGACTAGTACTCACATCGCAGAATTCTACGTACATGAATCCATCCACGTCAATGCGCGCATCGTACGCCTATGTCAATCGTGCCGTGGGTCTCTCGCAGGAGGATGCTCAAACGCGCGTCAAATATGCCATCTTCTCGCACCGCTGGGGCGCACGCGAACCCTCCTACCAACAGCTCACGCGGAACGAACGGTGGATGGACGACCATTCCCCCACAAATAGCCCCGGCATCGTCAAGCTCCTCCGCTTCTGTGACAAGGCACGCGCGCACGGCTGTGCCTACGCGTGGTCTGACACGTGTTGCATCGACAAGTCGAGCAGTGCGGAACTCGAGGAGGCCATCCGTTCCATGTACAGGTGGTACCGGGACGCAGAGGTGTGCATCGTCCATCTCGCGGCGACGGAGACCCTGGCCGATTTCGAGCATGATCCGTGGTTCAGACGGGGGTGGACGCTCCAAGAGCTCCTCGCGCCGAAGCAGATCACGTTTTATACCAAATACTGGGTCCCCATATCTGTCGGCAACGTTCGCCTCGCAGAGACGATGAACCACAAGGAGGACTGGCGCGTACTGGGCGCTGTCAGCAGGGTGACGGGGATTCCCGCAGGAGATTTGAGGCATTTTAGACCCGGATGCGAGCGTGTCTCGGAGAAGATGAGGTGGGCCTCTCGGAGGCAGACTACCAGAATGGAAGACGTCGCGTATTCGCTCATCGGGATCTTCGATATCACCATGCCGATTTCTTACGGGGAAGGGCGCTGGGCGTTCCATCGGCTGATGGAATGTATCACACAACGTTGTAGCGAGCCAGGATTCTTCGCGTGGGCGGGCGATGCGTCACCTTACTCCCTCACACTTCCATCCTCCCCCGAATCATATGGGACATCGGTGCTCGATCCTGAAACGGCGTCTAGCCTTCGGTTGACAGGATCTGTTTTCGAAGAGGTCGGCGACCGATCTTATTCTATCACGAAGCTTGGTTTGCAAGTAAGACTGCTTCTCTTGCCCGTTCACTGGATCCGACATGAACAAGGCTTGGGGAGTTATACCCTTTCGTTTACACAGGGAAGGTTCTTGGATTCGTGTCCCAAACCCACTCTCCCACAGGCGTATTACGAGATTTTCAAGCCAGAGCAGTGCGTGCTTGGGGTCATCAACTACGCCCGGGTTGAAAGCGACAAAGGGTCGATTCGCGTAGGGGAACATTATTTTTGCTTTCTCTTGAGGCGAAGCGGGAGATGTTATATTAAAGCGCAAACGGACAGGGTTCTTGCTTGGCAATGCGTGGAGGAGGTTACCAAAGATTTGGAGGACATCTACTTGCTGAATTACCTTACACCTTATGATCGTGATACCACTACCTAGCAGGATACCTCTACATACACACGTTTTCATTATCCCGCAAGTGAGGTCAGCAAGGTGTAAAGGGCGAGGAATGCTGAGCACTACTAAGGGGCGATCTTGGACCTCAGTTCTGTAAGAACTCTCATCGATTGGCTGGTGCTGGAAGTAGGTCTACTCTGTCACGATTACGGAATGTTGCCTGCCATCACCACCGTGCGTGGTTCAAGTTGCTGTGCCAATCCGACTCGAAGTGTTAGCAGGTAACCACTAGACAAGAAATTGGACAGATGTCCGGCACTAACAAGTTAGGATTGCATTTCTTAATGCTGAAGTTCCACTCAGTTACTATCAACCCACTAGTATCTCATTTCCCGACTTTCCTCCGGATCTCACCCGACAAATAGTACGACTTGGTGACCATGCCAGTGGGCCCATCGCGGGTGGCGCTTTTGCTGATATATGGCGTTCCATATATCACCATCCCTTAGGCTCGAAACCGGTTGGGCATTCTAAAGAGCTTTTCTTGTCTTTGCGTGTGTTGATTCACTCTCGTGCAGGTCGCTATCAAAGTCTTCCGAAGGTTGCTCCTTTTGGACCATGAGGGGGAACACCCCCAGGTATCTCTTGATGTCATGAGAGAACTCGAAATATGGAGGCGACTCGATCATCCCAACGTGCTTCCATTTCTTGGCATCACCACTGGGTTTAGCCCCTTCATTTCCCTTGTCTCTGAATGGATGCCCAATGGATCTCTGGGAGATTTTTTAGCACAGAACAACGCCTCAATGGGCATAGGTTTTCGTTTGCAAATTGTGCGTAATTTGGATTCGGGATGCTTAAATATCGGGCCTCACGAATCTCTCAGCTCGTAGATATCGCTAGTGGGTTAGAATACCGTGCGTCCTGCCTCTGCACGTATACTGCTGAACTACGATCTATGTTGTCATTGCTTCAGTTCACTCGTTGCCGGTCATACACGGCAACCTAACACCTGTACGTCTTCTTCAAGCACCATCAAGACCCCTTTGCTGAAAATCAATTAGACCAACATCCTCATCGACGGGAATAGAAACGCTCTTTTATCCGGATTCGGTCGCTTGACCGTCCCCGAACTGATAGCAGAACGCATTCCGCACCTCCGCGCGGATTCGGAGTCTCGGCAGGCAGGCTCCATCCGCTTTATGCCGCCCGAACTGGTGCAAGAAGAGCTCACCGACATCAGTCCCGCAATCGACATATTCTCTCTTGGATGCAATGGGATTTTGGTAAGTCGATTCTATTGATCGCGTGTCGCCTGAGCGTCAGGGTGACCGAACGCTACGCCAGGTGTTGTCTGGCCAGATGCCCTGGTCCGAATATCGCAGGGAAGCGCAGATCCTGCTGAGATTGTATAACGGCGAAGTTCCGGCACGGCCAAGCTCCAGGTTCATTGATGACTCTCACTGGGAGTTCTTGCAGAGCTGCTGGTCGAAAGTGCAAGATCGTCCCTCGTCATCGGATGCATTCCTCGCTTTTTACACCTTCTTGACCTCGCTTGCAGAATAACGCAGTCGCGTCGTGTAGAATTGTCTGGTTTCGACACACGAACTACAGGCTCTCACACTTGGTATCGATGAAAAGAACCAGTGAAGAAGTGGTATCGCGATCGTATCGCCATGGTGCAAGGGTAATCAATAAGCAGCCTTCAAATCTTTAGCGACACATTCCAGGCCCGTACTAGAAGGATGGAAGTGAGGTGACACAACCACCTATGCGAGTGCGAAGAATCCCGGTTCGCTACAACATCGTGCGATACACTTCACCAGCTGATTGGATACTCATCGTCCTCCCCTACAAGATCGGCATTGCGATATCAAAAATCCCGGTGGTCGGATACACAATATCTTCTGTTCGTGTCATCTGCCTCTGAGACGCCCATTCCATCTTTCCCGAGATACGTTAACACCCGGTCAAGAATTCCTCAAATATCCTGCGTGGATCCCCACCGCTCTATTTACGACCCCACTGACCCGCCAGTCCTCCTTGTGCTTCCTTGACTCTGCGAGGCGAACGTTGTGGACCGATATGGGGACCGAAATACGGAACACAATACCCGTCGGTCCAGCCCCCTTCCGAACCATGGTTTGTGCTCGAAACCAATCCATCGCTGCGAGATGGATGGCGACGCCTCCGCGTCCCTCTGCTAGTACCTGTACATGGAACACACCCATCATGTTGCTTTCTCTTGAGGACTGCCGATATCAACGTTTCGAATCAATTGGGCCCACGCTCGGTTTGAAAAACTGCACCAACTCATGATGGATTACAATTGCAAGTGCTTGGGTGGTTCCACATATTTCAGAATACATATGTAGATATTGAGATGCACGAGGACAATCTGATGACGTTGCATATCCAGTACCAGTACAAGGGGAGTATTTGTCTGTTGACAATCTCTCCTCGACACAAACTAGCCGTTCGTTAAAAATTCAATTCCAGCTCAATCTGTGATGAAAAATGTATTAATGTCAGGAGCGAAACAATCCTCGTGGGCTTTATAGTTTACCTGAGAGACTGTCTCCTCTACTTTACCCACGAGTAAATCCGAAACGTCGCGCATCTTCTCTGTGATTGCGGGGGAACATGTTGAACAGTTCCGTGCCTTCACGGTCTGAACCGTCTTCTCCGCAGTCGCGTACACATTGCTTTGCATGGCTTGTCTCGGAGTTCCGTGAAGGTTCCTTCCATAAAGTCATCCCACCATTGAAGCGCCTGGTATCCGAATATCCTGTATCTTGGCGTAGTCGACTTTGGACACCCACAGGATCTATGAGCTTGACGAGCACTACGACCACATTTACATCTATCATTGGCAATCCCACAATGGTCACAATGTCCACCATTGGTTCGGCCGAGTAGCCAGGAACACGCCTCAATGTCCCCGTAATGAGCTGTTATCCACGACAAGTCGTCCCGAAGGGCATAGACGGCATCCCCACATTTCTTGTGGTAGGTAAGCAAGGAAAGCAGACCGGTGGCGGTGACCATATCGATCTCTGGAAACCACATTGGAATAAGTGGCTCCGTCAACGTATGTTTGGCAGCAAGCAGAGCTTCCTCTCTCAAGAGTCTTCGTTGTGCGATCGCAAAACATCCCAGTGGTTCTGCCTCGAGGATTTTGGGGGTAGTAATCGCCTGGCGAGCTTTCTTCTCGATGGCATTGAGAGAATACTTTCTGGCGGCTTCGAGGACATCATCAATATCCTTCAAGACCTCCAGGCAGGGGACCTCTGCCAGGGTACATGGGTAGCAGAAGCGCAGGAGGGCATCGAGGGTTTTGCTGTCCTCCGTGAAGGGAATGACAAAAAGGCCATCTTTGACCTCTTGGTCATCGTTGACTTTCTCTGGCTGAGGGATATCGAAGAGGGTCTCGAACACCGGGGATGCGAGAGAGAGGAACAGCTTGAAGACACGAAAGTATACGTCGTCGGACGAGCGTAAAATGATGTCCGCCTTCGCATGATCGAAGGGTGCTGTGGCAAAGATAGTGCCCGACATTATTCAGATATCTGAGAAGCACTGGCAGTCATTAGTACAACGAGCGAGGGAAACGCTGAGACTTACAAGAAAAGGCTCGAGAGGATGAGACTATCTTTAAAACTCAAGATTGATTCTTTATATCGAGTATCGAGAAGCTGTGGTTACGTGTTTCTGGAAGCAGCATATGTTTCCAGAATCTGCATGGTGATAAGAAGGTCATGCGGCGACGCCACCTGGCACTGCATGCAATGGCGTTAAATTGTACTGAGTGAAATAAAACAGCTACAAGTTCCTCGCAGTCATGCCGTGAATTGCTATGTAGGGGCTAGGCTAATAACTTTGAGTTTGTTCAACCAGGTTGCTGGTAAGTTCTAGTTAGGGGCCACGTCACTTGCGGATTCGACGACATGTGCTAAACCTGTGCTCTAATTGCTCTCAGTGCCCAAGGATAAGAAGAGGATAGACAAAGACGAGCTTCACCACTGCACGAAGCTCAAATGGCGCTGAAATGAAACCCATATATTGAGCAGCAGGCACCCGCGCTTGCCTCTGCAGAGACGGCGATTGAGCGATGATGCGCAAAACGATGAACAGCGACTCCGCCAATGAGCGCGGGTGAGAACGAGCGTCACGTGGATGATGCCTGTGTAAACGCATCTAGTGGGATGCGCGCCGGGTGAGAAGGTGAGGATGGCACCTGGGGAATGAACGAGGTGCAAGCGCTCGCGCTTGAGCCATGAGAAAGCCGCGCGGAACTAGCCTCGTGTAAACAAATATTTAAACCATAATCTACCATTATTTCTGAGTTATTTGACATGACTAACAGATCATTAAAAACCCAATTCTAGTTCAATCTGTGATGATGTGTGTCAATGTCAGGCGCAAAACAATCCTCCTGAGATTTATGATTTACCTCACAGACTGCCTCCTCTACTTTACTCACCAGTAAATCCGAAATGTCACGCATCTTTCCTGTGATTGCAACGCAACATATTTTACAGTCCCGCGCTTTTACAGACCGAACTGTCTTCTCTGTAACTGCGAGCACGGTTGCTTTGCATGGCCTGTCCCGAAGTTCCATGAATGTTTCCTCTATAAATTCAACCCACCATTGAAGTGCCTGGCTTGAAAATAGCCTGTATTTTGGCGTGATCGACTTTGGACACCCACAGAAGGAATAGTAACCTTGACTAGGATGATAATAGCCGCCGAGTACCCAGAAACATGCTTCAATGCTCCCATAATGGGCTGTTATCCATGACAAGTCATTCTGAAGCGAATAGACGGCATCCCCACATCTCTTACGGTAGGTGAGCAAGGAAAGCAGATTGGCGGCGGTGATCATATCGATCTCTTGGAACCATTCTGGGATAAGCGGTTGTGTCAATGTGTGCTTGGCCGCAAGCAGAGTCTCCTCTCTCAAGAGCCCTCGGTGCGCGATCACAAAACATCGCAGTGGCTCTGCCTCGAGGATTTTTGTACTCATTGCCTGGAGAGCTTTCTTCTCGATGGCATCCAGAGAATATTTTCTGGCGGCTTCGACTACATCAATTACATCCTGTAAGACCTCCATGCAGGGGTCAGCTGCCAAGGTGCACGGGTAGCAGAAGCGCAAGAGAGCATCGAGGGTCTTGCTGTCTTCCGTGATCGGGATGACAAAAAGACCATTTTTGACCTCTTGGTCATCGCTGGCTTTCTCTGGCTGAGGGATATCGAAGAGGGTTTCAAAGATCGGGGATGCGAGAGAGAGGAGCAGCTTGAAGACGCGAAAGTAGACGTTGTCGGACGAGCGGAAGATGATGTCCGCTTTCGTATGATCGAAGGGTGCCGTGGCAAAGACAGTGTCTTGCATCACGCAGATATCTAAGAAAAGAAGTCATTTCGGCGACGGGTGAGGCAAAGGCTGGGACTCACGGGGAAAGGCTCGAGAGGATAAGACTACAGAGTATTTGGTGTTTTCAACTCAAGGTTAACTCTTTATATCAAAGAGCTGTGATTATGTGTTTCTAGAAAACAGAATATTGGTTCAGAATCCGCATACCAATAAGGAGGTTTTGCGGCAATGCTAACCTGGTGTTGAATGTAATGGCGTGAATTGTCATAGGGGTTCAAGTTGGGCCGCGGCGTTGTAAATGTTTGTTTTTAGCTACATCACATGTTGTATCACGTGACATCGCGTACGCGCTCGGGATTAACCGCCTTGTCACTTCAGCTGCTTTGTTCCTCCCACGCGACAGCTCAGCTCCTGTGCTCCATGCCTCCTGGAACGCCCTACCGCTCGTTTGCACTTCCCTATCCCATCCGTGTCGATGATTTCACAGACACCCTTGATGACTTGCCCTCTCCTTACAACAGGCCACCTCTTCATCTCTTGACGCACGCACACTCCGACCACCTCACTGGCCTAGCCTCAAAGTCATTTGGGTACCGTGTCATATGCTCACAAGACACGAAGGAAATTTTGCTTCGTTGTGAGTCGTACACAGAGCGCTCGTTATACGACCATCAGTATCGTGCAGAGAGAACAAAGACATTTGGTCATCTGAAGGTTAACCCCTACGTGGCGCCCAACGGCCAGATGTTCACCGCTCATTCCAAGGGCCTGTTGGTATGAAGTGTGTTCTCTCCCGTTCCACAATACCAACGCGCTCAGCAGCTCGCGGTACCACTCAATACTCCTACACAATTCGACATTTCCAACACTGAGAAAGTGACGATCACTCTCCTCGATGCAAATCACTGCCCTGGTTCCGTCATGTGCCTTTTTTTTCCCTGGTATTTTCTTTACATCGACCCCACCGCTTTTGAGCAGGTTTCTTATTGAAGGTCCCCAGGGTACTGTGCTTCATACCGGCGATTTTAGAGCAGAACCATGGTTCATCTCTTCAATCCAACGCAATCATTTCCTTCGACCGTATCTCGCAAGCTCTTCCGAGGATTTGCGAATTCTTGTTGCCCGCAGGGAGGGTACACATGCGGAAGCAACGGGTCTCGTGAAGACGCTCGAAGCTACCTACCTAGATACCGCTTGCTTACTCTCGCCCCTCGTCGTGCCTAGCAAAGTATTCATCGTTTTATATCTCCTAATTGGTGACTTACCTCCACCCACCGGTTTGTAGGAATGTGCTGTTAAGGGCGTCATAGAGCTCATGGCACGGTTCCCGCCAGATACACACTTTTTCATCAACGCTTGGACTCGCGGATACGAGGAGATTCTCAAGGCCATCGCACACGCATTCCATTGCAAGGTACATCATTTCGCGTTTATATCTCATCATTCCGTGTATGCGTTCTATACGCTATTCTACACGGCTCCTTTGTTCACATCGCCCTCAAATATGCTCTGCTTACCTGTTCTTCAACGTAGATTCACTTGGACCGGTATAAACATTCAATTTATTCCAATCTCTCCGATCCTTTTTTGCGTGCTCTTGGTACGCGCGACGCTGCGGCCACCAGGTTCCATGCGTGTGAGCGATTTGATCGTTGCTCCTTCGTGGATGTCCCTCCCTACGACTATGAAAACAAAGGCTCTGTAGCGCCACCTAGTAGAGAGGGAAAGAAGGTGGTCTATGTAAATGCAGTTAACATGAGCTCTGCTCGCTGGGAGGACTACCAAGCCAGCATCAGACGAAGATTATCGAGGCGCGAAAGCGTAGACTCGTTGGTAAGTTATAGAAAATGGCTGCGTTTTTCCATTTTCGTTGATTATATGGGCTAACCTCGTCTCATTTGAAGCTCGTTCCCTTGTCCCGCCACTCTCCCTTACCAGAGCTCATGAATTTCGTGACGCTTTTTCGTCCACTTCGCGTTGTACCGAACACCCTAGATCCTTCGCGCAATGGTCTCGACTGGGGTGCCATGTCCAAGATGTTCTCGGACTGTCTGTCTCCAGCATTCACACCTGGCTGCCTCGAGTCTGTCATGGCCCCTCCTTGCCCTCTCACATACCACTCTAGTGCGGTCAGTCTTCCAGGACCGTCCACGAAGTGGAGCACAAGAATGATTTCCACCACAGACGAGGAACAAAATGTGGATACGGCATATTCGAACTTGATCGACCCCAGTGATGCCGCCGACAAGTGGGGCGACAAGGGTGGAAAAAAAGAGAAGATGGACGTCTTGACGGCGTGGATTGGACCTGGGAGAAGGAACGGGCTCGAAAAAATGTCTCGACATTTCGACGAAGACGAAGGTACCGTTATAGGAGAGAAAACGCCTAATAGACATGCACGGAGCAATTCTTGTGGTTCTTCTGACGACGGGATGTCAAACGACCACGAAAGGACTGCTTGGGCCTTTTTTGGTGTTGGGAAACTCGATGGCACGCACAAGACATGGTCATCGCCTTCGGCCATATCTCAGTCTCAGGATAGAGACGACGCAGTAGGGACCCTCCCTACGCCAATGTCCTCCCCTCTTTCCGTAACGCAACGATCGGGGGAGAGTGGTAAGGGGAAGGAACGTGTGTTCGAGGATGTCTCACAGAGCATTCCACTACTGGTGATGCTAGTGAAAGATTCTCTTGGACCGGCCGCGACGGAAATTGACTTCGGTCCTAACCCTGCTCGATTGACTTCGTTTGCGTCTGTGTGTACGTCGCCTTTCGTGTCCTATAACGACATTCGGATTACTGGGCAACCGCTGGAGAACGAGGCGATCGAGTCGGGTTCACAACCATTTGCGGTCATCGACAACATCGTCGTCTCAGATTCACCACAGGATATAACATCATCTCAGCATCTGGTACATCATCAGAGCAAGGGAAAACAGATGGCGCGTTCGCATTCGAGGGTCCTGAGCGACATTGACACAAAGGTGGACGTGGAAAACGTTAGCGAAGTTCCACCATCCAAGCGCCGGAGGGTCGAACGAGAAGGGTCAGAGCTAACCGAGGCTTGCGAACCATTTCCCAAGCCTTATACTGGCCTCGCTCGCACGCCAACTGAGATAACCGTGAGCAGGGACGCCAGCAAAGCATCCCTCGTACCAACGTCTTCGGCTCTCGAAGTAGAGGAGGTTTTTGGAGCGTTATTGCGGAGCTCCCCAGTGCCGACTGTAACGAGGACAGCTGCCATCCTGTTTCCAGTCAAGAAGCGTATGGAGGGTAGGGTAAGCGATGCGGGCAAGGGGGGCACACTTTCTGGGCATCGTGACCGCGTGCCTTTTCGAGCAGAGATAAAGCCAACACTCGGCCCGAAGTTACAGTCATGCTCGACTACGGCGATCGAGGATGCCTCTTCGTGTGCGGTCGAGCGTAGTATGTCGAGCTTGGTCAGGGCCGACACACTCTGTACCTCTACGCCTGCAAGAGATGGACCTGTGAGCCCACGGACGGCCGCACGGCGTGCAGAGCGTGCCAAGAAGAGGCAGACCACGGACAGGCTGAGGCGGGCACGACCGGACCTCGCAGTACACGCGCAACATGAAGTATCAAGGCGAGGTCAGGGGAAAGGGCAGGAACGGTCGGCGACGTCGGCATCCTTGACGGACGTGATCAGGTGGCGGGAGGAAATGACCATTACTGCCGCAGTTGTGAACGTAGAGGGAGTAATGGGCGCGACTGGCGAAAATGTCGAGATGGATTGGGAAAAGAGTCGGCGATTGGCCGAGAAGGTTAGGGAGGTGGTAAAGAGAGGCGGACGAGTGAGCGAGGTGTTACCACGTTTGAGATGTTTGGAAGAGTGGTATGGTGATCGATAGCGGGGAGGGAGGATGGGGGATGCAACGTGCGTGGGCTTATTCGATTGTGATTTTTTAATGTTAATCTGTACGAGTCAGCAGATGTGACGCGATGACGTTTTGCACGCAGTCGCATGAGAGGGTATCTAAGTTCTCAGATCTCAGATCTCAGGTTTGTACTGCCAGTGCATCAGGTGGACATCGAGTCTTGGGATGATGTGCCTGTGAACATATCTGCTTTGCGTCATCAAACTTGAATTACGCCTAGTATTCATCCTCATTGTATTCCTGACGTCGCCCGAATGTCAAATATAGGCTGCCAGGCGAGGTATATAAATTCACCACTCATTCGGACCTCGGATGTATTTCCTCGATACTTCCTCACGGAGGTTCGAAAACAGAGGAACTGCCATGGGAATTGCTCCACATCCTTCGGCCCACGATACTCAGGTATTATCCGATGAAGGTACAATCAGGCATAGTGACAGGCTTTCACAAACGAAATACATCATTACACAGACAACAATCGCACAAAGCTTCATTGTACCGTGACTTTGCATACGAAAAATCTACTGAGTATCTACATTTCTGGCATACATCTCCATTCATTCCGAAGCTTGCTCCGCGACAGGTTGGATCAGCTTCAAATAACATCGCCGTTTGACCCATTCTTGTAGGGCTCTCCTTCAGTCAGTCCACAAAGCTCGAGGGTAAGGTTCTTCTTCTATCTCACCTGTGCTTGTTTGGCAAGCTACTTTTCGCAGTGGTCCTTTACTGACGAGGACTGGTGCCAAATTCGGAATGATGGTCAAAAGGAGAATAGGTACCGTGACGGGCGCGATTCAAACGACATTTCTAATACATAGCTCCGAATATCAGCCTGAGGCACCCCGGTGTCACAATGTCGCCCACTGAACTCAAGCCCATCATCCTCTATGATATTCCATGCATCATCCCGGGCCGGCCATGGTCTCCAAACACAATGAAGACAAGGTACGTAGTACAGATCCAAATCCCCAACGCCCCCAGTGGCAGTCGCCCTCTATTCCCAAATATCTCACCGATCATCGCAATCATCCCAACAGATACTGCCTCGGATATAAAGGGTTATCGTTCACGACTGTCTGGATCGAATTCCCCGACATCACGAGACTGATCGATTCCAAGAAGGGAATCACCACAAGCCTATCACCATCACCACCAAAATACACACTCCCTGCGATAGAGGACCCAAACACGGGCGCGTTCGTTGTCGATGCTCTCGTGATCGCAGAGTACCTGGATGAAAGATATCCACAAACTCCCCGCATCATGAGTCCAACTGTACGTCACGCGCTCGAGGGCCTCACAGATATACTCTCCTTTGGATCCGGTGGAGGCGCAATGCGCGATGCGACCCAGATTGCTCCCCGTCTCGTGTTCCTCATCTTGGCTGGCGAACGCCTCAACCCTGTCAGCAGGGCGTACTACCACCAAACGCGCACAGCACGCCTCGGGACGTTGTGGACGATGATCGCCGAGGATCTTTCCGTAGGTATGGAAGCCCGCGCGGAGCGAGTGCGCCAAGGCATCGAGGCGATCAAGGGGACGTGGCGCAGGTTGACTGCGCTGTATGACGATGATGACCGCCAGGGTGATGCGGAGGGGGAGGATTCAATGCCGACTAGACGGTTTGCACTTGGGGGAGACCCCTGTTTTCTTGATTTCGTGGTCGCAGGAAGGATTAAGTTCGTAATGGATGGGCTTACACCGACCGAGGTAGAATCTTTGATGGTCTCGGAGGGAGACAGGCTGCTCCGGTTGGTAGAGAGCCTGGAGAAATACTACAAGTGTTGAAGTATGGACGCGCTGCGTCCTGAAAAAGCATGTCAGTCACCGCTATTTAGTTTTCGGGATACTTGGTCTGATATCGAGTGGCCCGTCCGCCTCAGATATTAGATCTTGAGCTTGATATCAGAGTTGTCAAACTGCGCGTAGCATTGAATTCATGTACGATAAAAAAACTGGAAGGGAACTCACAACCACTGGATTCTAGGTACTTGACGTATGAAGCATGCGACACGTACACCGAGTCAGAAATTACATCAGCAAACCCTTAAGACCCCTAATTCCTTTTTTTTAGTTCGAATTCAGGAGCAGTGATTGGACAATGGGCCCATGGTTCAGCGATAACGGCACGAGCTGTTTTGGGGATGAGTTTCAGCAGTACTACAGTACAACCACTCATAATGCATAGCATCGGGCAGTGCTCTACACCATGCATTATTAGTGCTATGCAAGGTGGAGTGGTGTGACATGTGTGACTACTGTGACATCGCCTTGTCCGAGTCTCCCTTTGCCACCACAAACCAATCCATTGTTGTCTGCACCAATGTCGCTGTTTCCATCTGCCTCAATTCAATCCGGAACTTCTGCAGACATCGAGAAAGCTCAAGAGATGTGTCGGATGTCCCATATTCGATCGAAACCCATTCCATCCGCTCACACAATTGGATCATTTCACCCAACTTCATCTCTGGTTCTTCATCGTCGGCCGCTTCCTCTTCCTCA
>JBBPLL010000733.1:0-13569 GCA_038089755.1 Leccinellum rugosiceps | reverse complement strand
ATGGACGCCCTGGAGAGGCGAGCACTGCTGGCCGAAAGCAAGGCCGAACAACTGGAGGCGCAGCTCCAGAACAACAACAACCCGCCGTCGGACGAATCCGAAGAAGAGAGAGGCTACCACCTCGCAATGGAAGCATTCCGAGGGATGCAATCGACGATCTCTTCGACGCAATCGTCAGGGAGTTCGAAGAAGGCCGAAGTGATTAGAGATCCCAGCCTCTTTGACGGATCATACTCAAAGTATGACAATTGGTGGATGAAGATGTTGGTGTTCCGCGACGCCAACGAGGAGCTGTTTATCCGGAACCCCAAAAACTGGTTCCTCGCGGTAATATCTCGCATCGGTGCTAAGGAGGGCGAAAACGATAAAAATGGAGCAGGTGCTTGGGCTCGTACGGAGCTAAAGAAAAGAAGGATCGAAGAAGCGATCGTCCCGACTTCGGACGAATTAGAAGCGTTGCTAGACGCACGATTTAGAGTCGGAAACGAGAGAGAGTTGGCCACTAAGCAGCTCCTCAAAAAGAAACAAGGACAAAACGAGAGGACGCAAGTCTTCCTCACTCACTGGCTCGGCATATACGAACAAGCCCGATGCCCAGAACAGATGGGGATAGTGCTCCTCGAACAAGCCGTACGACAGGACATAATATGGCACATGTTCCTACAAAACGATCGCCCAGCAAATCTTTTTGCTTACATCTCCCGCGTACAATTTTACGCCAATTCTATCGAAGCGTTCGAGACACGCTACCAAAACTCGACGACGTCCCTGGCCCGAAAGGACCCGAATGCCATGGACATTGATTCTATCTCACCGGCTACCGATAGCACTCAGACGGTGAACAAGGTCAACGGCTGCTTTAACTGCGGCAAAACAGGGCACATGGCTCGGGATTGCGGATCCCCCTCGACCAAGTGTTCGGAATGTGGCTTCAACCGCGGAGGTCACAGGAACCAATGTTCCAAAAGGAAAAAGGTGAGGGAGGTCACCAAAACAGAAACGACCCCTCCCAAAACCAACGGCGCTCGTGCCAAAGTGGTACAAGCAATGGACTTCGAAGGCATGCGTGCCTACTTCAAGGACTTTGAATCGACGCAGGGAAAAGCCTAAGGGAGGCCACATCGGGAAGTGGATCTCCCCCTGCAGATCGGACAATTTCATTTTCTTACATTCCGAGATCGCGACGCCAAGATAGTGCTCGATCGTTTTCTTTAAATACTCATAATAGTTTCTCTTGTCTTGATTCCGATGTAAATTTAGAAAGTATACCTAGTTCTTGTTCTTCTCCTACGTCACGATGTGGTAGCCTACCTGATGTAATAACCGAAGCAGCGATCTCGAAAGAGCGCGGTCACCGGGAAGTGACGCTTAATTCTGCTTATAAAGAAAAAAATAAAGTTCCCACTCAGATCCTGACTGAAAGAAAAGTGCGCATGATCACGCCACTTAGGGAACTCGTCCTAAAAATAGATATAATACAAAAAGAAAAACAAATAGAAGTAAAAGCGCTCTTAGATAGTGGCGCAAATGGCATATTTATAGACACCAAATGGGCTAAAGAGCAACGACTACCTCTAAAACCGCTAGAGCTAGTTGTGCCAGTATATAACGTAGATGGAACGGTTAATTCCGCTGGAGGAATAGCCTATACTTGTGATCTCGTCATCGATTACAAAGGACATAGAGAAAAGATATCTGCCGATGTCACAAACCTGGGACGAAACGAAATGATCCTAGGATACACATGGTTACGGAACCACAATCCGCTCATTGATTGGACCAAGGGAACAGTAGTGCTTAACCAATGCCCTGCTTCCTGCTACGCTCTATGAAGCACCTACATGTCACGCATCGAAATACAGGAGATAGAACATGCTCCACATATTTACGAAATGCATAAAAAGACAGAAATAGCACACGAGGAGTCATTCAAACTCGTACCCAAGGTTTATCATGATTATTTAGATGTCTTTTCGAAAAAGGCAAGCGAGAGGATGCCTGAGAGGAAACCTTGGGATCACGCAATAGATCTAAAGACCGATTTCGTACCAAAAAAGGGAAGACTCATAAAGACCAGTCCCCAAGAAGCCGATGAAGTATCAGCTTTTGTCAAGGACCAACTTAGCAAAGGGTACATCAGACCTTCTAAGTCCCCACAAACTTCTCCGGTCTTCTTTATTCCCAAAAAGGATGGAAAGAAACGAATGGTCATGGATTATCGCTATCTAAATGAAGGAACGGTCAAAAATAACTATCCGTTACCTCTCATCTCCCAACTCGTTGATCGACTCAAAGGCGCTAAATTATTTACTAAAATGGACCTACGATGGGGGTATAACAATGTACGCATCAAAGAGGGAGACGAATGGAAAGCCGCCTTCGTCTGTCATCGAGGATCTTTCGAACCCCTCGTCATGTACTTTGGACAGTGCAATTCGCCCGCCACCTTCCAGCAAATGATGAATGAAATCTTTGCCGATATGGAAGACGTAGTAATTGTATATATAGACGACCTCCTAATATTCACAAAAACCGACAATGTGGAACATCACCATAAACTAGTGCGAGAAGTACTGGAAAGGCTTAGACAGCACAATTTATTCGTAAAACCAGAAAAATGCTTCTTCAACACAAAAAGCGTAGACATGCTAGGCATGATTGTCTCTCCCGATGGAATCTCGATAGATCCATCTAAATTAAAAGGAATTTCCGAATGGCCGGTACCATCTACAGTAAAAGGAGTTCGAAGCTTCTTAGGGTTAGCAAACTTCTATCGTCGCTTCATTGCCAATTATAGTGAGATAGCTCGACCCTTACACGAACTCACTAAAAAAGACCAGCTCTGGAAATGGGAGGATAACCACCAGCAAGCCTTTGAAAGGCTGAAAACGTCGTTCATGACAGCGCCAGCACTTCTATATCCCGATGATGAAACTCCTTATCGTATTGAATGCGATGCATCCGATTTCGCCATTGGAGCAGTGCTCTCACAGCCAAAAGGAGACAAATGGCATCCCGTGGCATTTATGTCACATAAAATGACCCCTGAACAACGCAACTATCCCATTGCAGATAAAGAAATGCTAGCGATTATCTTAGCGCTTGAACAATGGCGTCATCACCTCGAAGGAGCTAGACATCACTTCGAAATCTGGACAGATCATAAGAATCTGCAATATTTTATGAAATCCCAGAATCTGAACCGTCGACAAGCTCGATGGGCTCTATACTTATCCAGGTTTGATTACGACCTGGTTAACAAGCCAGGTACATCCATGGGAAAAGCAGATGCTCTCTCTAGACGAGAAGATCATATGGAAGGGATAGAAAACGACAACAAAGAGACCGTAGTCATACCTGCCGATCGCATCCGGATCCTAGCAGAAGCAGACCTCTTTGAGAAAATCCAAAAGGCACAAGAAGGAGTGTCTTCTCCCGACGGATCAGTCCTCCATAATGGACTATATATGTATAAAGACAAAATCTGGGTACCTACTCAGTACCGACAAGAAGTGATAACACAATTTCACGATCATCCTCTGGCAGGACATAAAGGACTGGAAAAAACGCTTGAACTAGTTCAGCGCTATTATTCCTGGCCCGGCGCCAAAAGCCAAATAGAAATCTATTGCAAAGGATGTGAACGGTGTGCTAGGATGAAACCAACTACAAAAGCACCCGCAGGAATGTCACAACCGTTACCAGTGCCGGAAGGCCCATGGAAAAGCATCAGTGCGGACTTCATGACCGGTTTTCCTGAAGCACATGGTTTCGATAGCATAATGGTGGTGGTGGATCGCTTCTTGAAGGAAGCAGCATTCATTCCCACAACAAAAACCGTTACGTCTCTAGAAACAGCAGAGCTGTACCGAGATTATGTATGGAAGCATCACGGCTTACCAGATTCGATTGTATCGGATCGAGGACCGCAGTTCGCCTCTCAAATGATGAAAGACCTGCTTAAATTATTGAAAATTAAAAAGAAAATGTCCACGGCGTATCATCCCCAGACCGATGGGCAAACTGAAAGAGTCAATCGAGAGTTACAACAATATCTCCGCCTCTTTATAGCAGAAAAACAAGATCAATGGGTCGAATGGCTTGCCATCGCCCAGTTCAACTTTAATAACACGCAATCCTCTGCTACCGGCTTCTCGCCGTTTCAGCTCACCAAGAGTTTTGCGCCTCATCTTGGGTTCAAACCAAGTTCAACCACTAAAAACCCCGCCGCAGCAATGTTTGCTGGCGAAATGAAGGCCAACCTACAAAAGGCCAAAGACGCTTTGGAGCAAACGCGCATCCGTATAAAGTCGCAGGCAGACAAACATCGCTCCGAAGCTCCTAATTATAAGATCGGCGATCTTGTTTGGCTTTCTACCAAACACTTGGATCTTGGCAAAGAAAGACCTTCTGCCAAATTGACTGAAAGATGGATAGGACCCTATCAGGTCACCGACACTCACGGAAACAATTCCGTACAGCTTCTCCTGCCGAAAAGTAACCGCGCAAGAGATGTGGTTAACGTTGATCATGTTAAACCATATATCGAACCTCTAGAGGGCCAGCCGTCTTACAAACCTGGTCCTCTTCACGTCAGCGACGAAGGATTCGAAGAATTCGAAGTGGACTACATTGTCGATTCACACCCCGTGGGCCGTGGTTTCCGCTATCTTGTGCATTGGAAAGGATATGACGAATCCGATCACACTTGGGAACCTGCCTACGCCCTTAAAAATGCTCAGGAAGCCATAAAATTGTTCCACGCGAAATGTTCGAATGCCCCCAGGCGTTTGAACATGGCACGTGAGGTTTTCGATGGGCTGTTCCAGCCTCTCATTAATTATACCAACGGTTCTACTGAACCTCCTCCTCCTGATCTGGAATCTCAGGGCTAGTTGGGGGGTGATGTTGCAAACCTCACTTTCTCGCCTTAACTTTATCTTTCGATTCATGTTTCTCGAGTCACGTGATCTGCTTAGTCAATCGTCACATGACCTGTCACGTGATGTCACGTGACCTTATCACTTATCTTCTTATCTATGACATCATAGTCTAGACTTACACGTGTACACCTCATGTATGGGAATACTCCCACACTCGTGAGAACACTCTAACCATATATAGTAGTAGTAGATAGCTTATCGTCAGACACAGCTTGGTCTGTGCGCATGTACCAGTAGTATATATACTTGAATGCAACGACCGAACAAGCCAGTCTTGTTCTGGTCGGAATTCCCCTTCCACGACAGTCCCCAATCCCCTTGTTGAGTTTTAGTGTGAGGTGCCTAGTGCCGTATTGGTGCGAAGTGTCACCTTCATTAGAACAAAACTATATTCTCTACCCACCTCACCCGACACCGGTACACGTGTCAACAACTACTTGTTCTTCATCATTACACGTGATAGCCAGCGTTAAGGCTCTAGTGGTAACAGTCCACCGGTTGCACCGTTATCGCATCGAGACTACAACTCGATTCCCACTGCATTGATACGCTCGTCCGGCGTATAGCTAGTTCGCATTGTCAGGGTAGATCGCATTTGAGCGAACCCTTCTGACCGCTAGTAAATAAGGATCAAACCCTTAGTGCATATTGGGTCAGCACAGTGGAGTTGATACCGTGCAAACAACAGAATCGCGATATCTTCTGTGAGAGTCGCAGGCTTACAGACCTAAATCTGTGCCGTAGTAAGGCATATCCGGTCTCCTCGACTTCTACCATCGCCACATGTCCGTGCTCGTGACACGGTATTGCTTTTACAGAAAGAGTAGTTGGTCTCTTCGTGAGTATCACCTCTTACATGATCATCGCTTGGTGTATTGCTCTCGCCGCCCTCTTGTATATCATAACCTTGGGAAGTATCCTAGTCTACCTATCCTTCCAAAAAGAAACCGAGATCGCAATCACCTACGACGAAAAGTTTTATAAAATCGCATTCCGGAAGCCAGTACCCAAAGCTTGGGAAAACAACAACACCTGGGATAACTAGGAAATTGCCCATCATTGCATCCTACCTGGCAACCCGATTGTCGGAAGGCATTCCACGCCTCCCCTTGATTGAAGATTACGACCCAAACGACATAGCTTCACCAGACGCGGCTATCATAGAATTCGCCCCAGGATTCCCCTTTTGGTTACAAGAGGAATTCTTAAACCATGCACTCGAACCAGGGCACATACCAGTGCTTATTGACAACAGTACCAACGCTTGCTACCAGACAGAAGTAGGATTCCATGTCCGGTCCAAGCAACCTATTCGACCTTCCCTCCGAAATGACCGAATCTCCCACAGTCCGGGCCGCAACTCCCCGGAACCCAATGTCAGGCTCCCGATCCCAAGGGCGCCAACAAGAAGATCAAAACGTATTGCTGCTCTCCAGAATGGAGGCAAGGATGGACGCCCTGGAGAGGCGAGCACTGCTGGCCGAAAGCAAGGCCGAACAATTGGAGGCGCAACTCCAAACCAACACAACCGCCCTGTTGGACGAATCCGACGAAGAGAGAGGCTATCGCCTCGCAATGGAAGCATTCCGAGGGATGCAATTGACGATCTCTTCGACGCAATCGTCCGGGAGTTCGAAGAAGGCTGAAGTGATTAGAGATCCTGGCCTCTTTGACAGATCGTACTCCAAGTACGATAACTGGTGGATGAAAATGTTGGTATTCCGCGACGCCAACGAAGAGTTGTTCATTCGAAACCCCAAAAACTGGTTCCTAGCGGTAATGTCTCGGATCGGCGCCAAAGAAGGCGAAAACGACAAGAACGGAGCAGGCGCTTGGGCTCACACAGAGCTTAAGAAAAGGAGGATCGAAGGTGCCATCATCCCAACCTCGGACGAACTAGAAGTGTTGCTAGACGCACGTTTCAGAGTTGGCAATGAGAGAGAGCTCGCCACCAAGCAGCTCCTTAAAAAGAAGCAAGGACAAAACGAGAGGACACAGGTCTTCCTCACCCACTGGCTTGGCATCTATGAACAAGCCCGATGCCCAGAACAAATGGGGATAGTGCTCCTCGAGCAAGCCGTAAGACAGGACATAATACGGCACATGTTCTTGCAGAACGATCGACCTGCCAATCTGTTCGCATATATTTCACGCGTACAATTTTACGCAAATTCTATCGAAGCGTTCGAGACACGCTACCAAAACTCGACAACGTCCCTGGCCCGAAAGGACCCGAATGCCATGGACATTGATTCCATCTCACCGGCTACCGATAGCACTTGGACGGTGAACAAGGTTAACGGCTGCTTCAATTGCGGCAAAAACGGACACATGGCTAGGGATTGCGGATCCCCATCTACCAAGTGCTCCGAATGTGGCTTCAACCGCAGAGGTCACAGGAACAAATGCTCCAAAAGGAAAAACGTCAGAGAAGTGACGAAAACGGAGGTAATCCCTCCAAAGAACAATGACGCTCGCGCCAAAGTGGTGCAAGCAATGGACTTCGAAGGCATGCATGCCTACTTCAAGGACTTTGAATCGACGCAGGGAAAAGCCTAAGGGAGACCTTATCGGGAAAGGAATCTCCCCCTGCAGATCGAAAAATTTCTTCTTCTTCTTTTTCATCGAGATCGCGACGCCAAGATAGTGCTCGATCGTTTTCTTTAGATACTTGTAACAAATTTTCTTGTCTTGACTCCGATGTAACATTAGATAGTACCTGCAGTTCTTCTTCTTCTTCTCCTACGTCACGATGTGGTAGCCTACCTGACGTAATAACCGAAGCAGCGATCTCGAAAGAGCGCGGTCACCGGGAAGTGACACTTAATTCTGCTTATAAAGAAAAAAATAAAGTTCCCACTCAGATCCCGACTGAAAAGAAAGTGCGCACGCTCAAGCCACTTAGGGAACTCGTCCTAAAAATAGATATAATACAAAAAGAAAAACAAATAGAAGTGAAAGCGCTCTTAGATAGTGGCGCAAATGGCATATTTATAGATACCAAATGGGATAAAGAGCAACGACTACCTCTCAAACCGCTGGAGCTAGTCGTACCTGTATATAACGTAGATGGAACGGTTAATTCCGCTGGAGGAATAGCCTACACTTGTGATCTTATCATAGATTACAAAGGACATAGAGAAAGGATATCTGCCGATGTCACAAACCTGGGACAGAACGAAATGATCCTAGGATACACATGGTTACGGAACCACAATCCGCTCATCGATTGGACAAAGGGAACGGTAGTGCTAAACCAATGCCCTGCTTCTTGTCACGCTCTACGAAGCAGCCATCTGTCACGCATCGAAATGCAGGAGATCGAACACGCTCCGCATATTTACGAGATGCATAAAAAGACAGAGATAGCACACGAGGAATCATTCAAACTCGTACCCGAAGTCTATCATGATTATTTAGATGTCTTTTCGAAAAAGGCAAGCGAGAGAATGCCTGAGAGAAAACCTTGGGATCACGCGATAGATCTAAAAACCGATTTCGTACCAAAAAAGGGAAGACTCATAAAGACCAGTCCCCAGGAAGCCGACGAAGTATCAGCCTTCGTCGAGGATCAACTTAGCAAGGGGTACATCAGACCTTCTAAGTCCCCGCAAACTTCTCCGGTCTTCTTTATTCCCAAAAAGGATGGAAAGAAACGAATGGTCATGGATTATCGCTATCTAAATGAAGGAACGGTCAAAAATAACTACCCGTTACCTCTCATCTCCCAACTCGTTGATCGACTCAAAGGCGCTAAATTATTTACAAAAATGGATCTACGATGGGGGTACAACAATGTACGAATCAAAGAGGGAGACGAATGGAAAGCCGCCTTCGTCTGTCATCGAGGATCTTTCGAACCTCTCGTTATGTACTTTGGACAATGTAACTCGCCCGCCACCTTCCAGCAAATGATGAATGAAATCTTTGCCGACATGGAAGATGTAGTGATTGTATACATAGACGACCTTTTAATATTCACAAAAACTGATGATGTAGAACATCACCATAAATTAGTGCGAGAAGTACTGGAAAGGCTTAGACAGCACGATTTATTCGTAAAACCAGAAAAATGCTTCTTCGACACCAAAAGCGTAGACATGCTAGGCATGATTGTTTCCCCTGATGGAATCTCGATGGATCCCTCTAAATTAAAAGGAATCTCTGAATGGCCGGTACCATCTACAGTAAAAGGAGTTCGAAGTTTCTTAGGGTTGGCCAACTTCTATCGTCGCTTCATTGCAAACTACAGCGAGATAGCCCTACCCTTACATGAACTCACCAAAAAAGACCAGCTCTGGAAATGGGAGGATAACCATCAAAAAGCCTTTGAAAGGTTAAAAACATCGTTCATGACAGCGCCAGCGCTATTATACCCAGATGACGAAACCCCTTATCGCGTTGAATGCGATGCATCGGACTTCGCCATTGGAGCAGTGCTCTCCCAAGCCAAGGAAGGCAAATGGCATCCCGTGGCATTTATGTCACACAAGATGACGCCCGAACAACGCAACTATCCAATTGCTGATAAAGAAATGCTAGCCATTATCTTAGCGCTTGAACAATGGCGTCATCACCTCAAAGGAGCTAGACATCGCTTCGAAATCTGGACAGATCATAAGAATCTGCAATATTTTATGAAATCCCAGGATCTAAACCGTCGACAAGCTCGATGGGCTCTATACTTATCCAGGTTCGATTACGACCTGGTTAACAAGCCAGGTACATCCATGGGAAAAGCAGATGCTCTCTCTAGACGAGAAGATCATATGGAAGGGATAGAAAATGATAACAAAGAGACCGTGGTCATACCTGCCGATCGTATCCGGATCCTAGCAGAAGCAGACCTCTTTGAGAAAATCCAGAAGGCACAGGAAGGAGTGTCTTCTCCCGACGGATCAGTCCTCCGTAATGGACTATATATGTATAAAGACAAAATCTGGGTACCAACTCAGTATCGACAAGAAGTGATAACACAATTTCACGATCACCCTCTGGCAGGACATAAAGGACTGGAAAAGACGCTTGAACTGGTTCAGCGCTATTACTCCTGGCCAGGTGCCAAAAGTCAAATCGAAATCTATTGTAAAGGATGTGAACGGTGTGCTAGAATGAAGCCAACCACAAAAGCACCTGCAGGCATGTCACAACCTTTACCGGTACCTGAAGGTCCTTGGAAAAGCATCAGCGCGGACTTCATGACCGGCTTTCCAGAATCCCATGGTTTCGATAGCATAATGGTAGTGGTGGATCGCTTCTCGAAAGAAGCCGCATTCATCCCTACAACAAAAACAGTCACATCGCTGGGAACAGCCGAGCTGTACCGAGATTATATATGGAAACATCATGGTTTACCAGATTCGATTGTATCGGATCGAGGACCGCAGTTCGCCTCTCAAATGATGAAAGATCTGCTTAAATTATTAAAAATAGAAAAGAAAATGTCCATGGCATATCATCCCCAGACCGATGGGCAAACTGAAAGAGTCAACCGGGAGTTACAACAATATCTCCGTCTCTTTACGGCAGAAAAACAAGATCAATGGGTTGAATGGCTTGCCATCGCTCAGTTTAATTTTAACAATACGCAATCCTCTGCCACTGGCTTTTCACCATTTCAGCTCACCAAGAGTTTTGCGCCTCGTCTTGGGTTCGAACCGTGTTCAACCAAAAATCCTGCCGCTGCGACATTCGCAGGCGAAATGAAGGCCAACCTACAAAAGGCCAAAAATGCTTTGGAACAAACACGTGCACGAATAAAGTCACAGGCTGACAAACACCGTTCCGAAGCCCCTATTTATAAGATCGGTGATCTTGTTTGGCTTTCCACCAAACACTTGGATCTTGGTGTTGCAAACCGTGCAACTAACTCGTGACCCTACGCTAGGGTTCCAACTTTCTTTTCCTTATCCTCGTCTTCCGCGCTTATTCCTTGCTTTATTGTTATCAGGTCACGTGATGTCTTAGTCATCACTTAGGCGCCCTTGTCTTTAGCGCCGTCACGTGATCTATCGTTTATCCATTGTTTACCTTTATTGACACTTTTATAGACGCTGGTACTTATGTCATCCATCGGCATTCAGACTTCATCGCCGATCGGATCTTGATCCCGATTGCATCGTTGTATCTTGATAGATCTCGATTGCATCTCGATCCTTTATTGACCCCGTTCATTTATCTATAGATCTGCCACACCTCGCCGTTACCTTGTAGGTCCCTGGCTTCTTTCATATTCTCACGGTAGGCAGTGCTGCCACATCCTCGTTGTTACCAACAGGCTGCCACACCACGTTTATTGGGCACGTCCCCTTTATCCTTATATAGTCATAGTGTACATGGTCCGTGCACTGTACTCGATAGTATTTAATGTGCCGCTTGGTGAGACGAGACTCCCCAGTCTTGTTCTCCTAAGGATCTGGCTTGACCGCTTGTCTAGTCCCTCCTGTTACGGATCTCTTGGCTCCCATTGCGAGTCTTTACTCTATCTTCAAGCCAACCTCTTGATATCAACAGTCGCCAGGTCTGAGGTACAAACCCTCATAGCGAACCGATAGATTGGCACGTACCCACGTACCTGCACCCTCTCATTGACGCCTTCTAGGCCTTCTCGATAGTGTTCGCTACAGTGAGCTCCTTGCTGGTAGATAGGTAGCATTCCCCGTGAGCCCCTGGAGCGTCTACTTTCAGGGTAGAGTCGGGAAGACGTCCACTGGAGGACGGTTGTCTTTAGGAAGACGCAAGCGTAACATATGACAACTATGGCAAAATCCTGTATTTGCTGATGCAGGTGCTTGGGCTCGAACAGAGCTCAAGAAGAGATGTACCGACACGGGAATGGGCGACTTCCCCACAGCAGAGGATTTGGAGGCTATCCTCGACACCAGATTTAGAATCGGCAATGAGTGCGAGTTGGCTACTACCAAAAATCTACTCAGGAAAAAGCAAGGACGAAACGAAAGAACTCAAGTGTTCCTAACCCAATGGCTGGCTACTATCTATGATCAAGCCCACTGTACTGAACAAATAGGAATAGTCCTCCTGGAACAAGCTGTATGACAAGACATCATATGGCACATGTTCTTGCAAAATGATCGCCCTGGAAAACTGTATGACTATATTGCACAAATCCAGTTCTATGCCAACTCTATTGAGGTGTTTGAAACATGCTATCATAACTCAACAACCTCCTTGGCCCAAAAGGACCCGAATGCCATGGACATTGATACTATCTCACCGGCTTCCGATAGCACTCGGATGGTGAACAAGGTTTCCGGCTGCTTTAATTGCAGCAAAGAAGGACACATGGCCCAGGACTGTGGTTCTGCCTCAACCAAGTGCTCCAAATGTGGCTTCAATCGAGGAGGTCATAGGAACAAATGTTCCAAATGAAAGAAGGTTAGAGAGGTAACCACAAATGAGGCAGCGCCTCAAAAACCCAAGACAGACGACAGCCGCATTAAAGTAGTGCAGGCTATGGACTTCGAAGGCATGAGAGCCTATTTCAAAGATTTTGAATCGAGTCAGGGAAAAGTCTAAGGGAGGCTGTATCGGGTACGAACCCTCCCCTAGTAGAAAAGCCAAAAACAGCTAGTGTAAATATCATGACTTCAAATCATGTTATGGTTTTGGTCCATCCAGAGGGTATTCCCACGGTGGAGGCTACATTTACGACACGGGACTATCCTTTCTCCCTTTATCTCCTCGAGAACAATGCGTTCATCATAGTAGACACTCCCGTTTAGTTGGACACATGCTTCTTTTCCTTTTATATTCGTCTCTCCTCTGGTAGTACGTGTATCATTTCCTTTTCTGCCTTTCTCTCTCTCTCTATCACGCGTACACCTTCCTTTTATGTCCCCCTCTCTTTCACTGCTATGTACACAGCTTGGTCTATGCACTGTATCTCTACCTATAAATACCCAGCGTAGCACGATGGTGTTCCTTAGTTAGTTCTATGCAATTCAGCGTCTTTCTACCTCGTCATCCACTTGAGATTCCCTCTCGTGAGACCTTCTACTATGGTCGCCCAGAAGCCTTGACATTGGCTTCTAACCGCTAGCCCTTGCCCAGCTGATGTGACTCTTCATGAGCTCCTCGCTGGTAGACAGGTAGCATTCCTCGTGAGCCCCTGGAGCGTCTACTCAGGGTAGAGTTGAGAAGACGTCCACTGGAGGATGTACGTCTTTAGGAAGACGCAAGCGTAACAAAGTGTTTCTCTCCTCTTGATCCAGATGTAACTATAGATAGTGACACAGATAGTAGTTTTTCCTATTCTCCATTATCTCAATGTGGTAGCCTACCAGATAACTCAACCAAAGTGGTGATCCCAAAAGGGCACAGTCACCAGGAAGTGATACTTAATTCTGCTATAAAAAAAATTGTTCCCCTCAGAACCCGACTGAAAAGAAAGTGCGCACGATAAAGCCACTAAGGGAACTCCTCTTAAAAATAGATATAATACAAAAAGACAGACATCTCATAGCACAAGCCTTGTTAGATAGCAGTGCCAATGGCATATTTATAGATACCAAATGGGCAAAAGAACAGAGGCTGCCACTCAAACCCGTAGAACTCGTAATTCCTGTGTACAATGTGGATGGAATGGTTAACTCCGCTGGAGGGATCA
>JBBPLL010000732.1:0-13595 GCA_038089755.1 Leccinellum rugosiceps | reverse complement strand
CTTTGCACGTGGTTTCATATTCTTGGCCTCGCCGGAACCGAGGGCTATTGATTGTCGAGCTTCTGACTGAATTTCGTTTTGGCCCAGCTCGGATGTCACTAGTCACTCTTCTACTAAAACGGCAATGCATAGGCACGCCTTGAAGCACGTCGCACTTATAATGTCATTTTACAGCAGTAAATGCAACGTGCTGACTGAGTCCAGCTAGTTTAAAAGAGGCGGCATCAATCGTATTCTGGCCCTCGCCGTCCTCCCATCCCCCTCCCTCCCTTATCAAAAAGGCCTTCCACTTCCTAAACCATGTACACTGTCGGTCTGCAATCGGCTGCAGACGCCTTTCTTATGTCCAGCCTCAAGGTCCAGCTGGTCTTGGCTTTCCTTATTCTTTTCGCTCTCCTAGTGTTCGGTCATGGCTCGTCCAAGGACGACCTTTCCGCACAAACCCCTGTTTATCTCCCTGGTTCTCATCTCCTTGCCATCGCTCCGTTCTTTCGGAGACGCTTCGACTTCCTCAACGACGGTTTCCGGAAAACGGGGGAGAAGCTATTTCAATTTAACATGCTGCGCGTACGTGTTCATCCCACCTCGGACCTCAATGTGGGACACTAACGTCATCCCCAGGAAACCGTCATCGTCGTATCCGGGGAGTCGGCGCGGAAAGCGTTCTTCGCAAACAGGGCATTCGATCTAACGGAAGGGTTCAAGGTACTCTCCGGCGCAGTATGTATTCCTTTCTAGCCTGTTTTCATAGATCGTAATATGTCCGACTCGTCAGATCCCCATGGTCAAGGGTGTCACCTCAAATCTTCAAACACGCCGAGTAGCGCTCATACACAAAAGATTGGCTTCGGCACAGAGAAATGAACATATCCAACAGCGTATGTTTGGCTGACCTCCATTGGAGTATGTGGCTGACACCCCGATGCAGTTATTATTCCCATTCTCGACGACATTCATCGGGTCATGGACACTTGGGGAGAGAGCGGGGCCTTTGACCCCTTTGAGAAAATATATGAAGTATGTTTGTTCGCGAGCGACGGCGTTGCGTTTCCGGCTGCTGACGGCATTTCTGTCCGTTCGTGATAGCTCGTTTTCCAAACCACTGTACGCAGCATAACTAGTTCAGAAATTGCAGACGATCCGGCACTGGTTGCACGACTCAAAAGCTTGTACGATGTATTGGACAGTGGAACGACCCCGACTACTGTTCTGCTTCCTTGGCTGCCAGGGCCGAGCATGCTCAGGAAGTTACTTGCGACCAAGGAGGTTTACGACATCGTCTCGCGCGCTATCGATGTTCGGCTCAAGAGCGCCAAGCCTCAGAACGACACACTTCAGATGCTCGTCGATTCACAAGATGAACGACTGGTGATCGTGGGAGTGAGTCATTAGACGTCAGTTTTCCGGCATTGCGCTGACCCCGTTTATAGTTCATGATGGGTCTTCTGGTGGCGGGAGCGAGAGCGACAGGTACCACGGCGTCGTGGCTCATAACCTTTCTTGGCAACAACCTGGAGTGGAAGGGCAAGGCTATCCTTGAGATCGAAGAACTGCTGTCGACATACCGCTCGGGAGCAGCAGGCGCTTCGCTGTCATCCCAATTGGCATCCATTCCACTGGAAGCCTGGGAAACGGAAACACCTGTTCTTGATGCCCTCATTCACGAGACGCTTCGGATTGCGCAGCCACACACGGCCATGCGTCGCAACCTCGGACCTGACACAACAATCGATTCCAAAACGATCCCTTCAGGGGCATATGTCATTTATCCATTTTCGGACGTTCATCTCAACCCAGAACTATATCCCGATCCGTGGAAATTTGACCCGAGTCGCAAGGAGGCGAAAACGCCGTTCGGCTACGTTGGTTGGGGAGGTGGTGAGTTGTGCATGAGTGTGATTACGTGGCTTGCGGTGAAATTGACGCGTGGCTTACAGGAAAGACCATTTGCCTCGGGCAACGGTTGGCGAGAATGGAACTCAAGCTCATCACTTCGATGATGCTGTTGGGATTCCGGTACTCGATCGTGGACGCAAACGGTGCACGACCTGACATTCTTCCACGGCCAAATTGGAACGATATCTTGTTATGTCGTCCAGACAAGGGCAATTATTATCTTGCCTACGACAGAACCGAACTTTCGCTATAGGCCAAGGCTGGGCACTGGACCACCGGACAATTATTGTGGCACGAGGTCGAAGTATATCGAGCAGCACATCTCGCGTCGTTCATCACACGCTCGTTTCGCTAACAGCACATTTATATTCTATCTATCGATCTTAACATAATACGTATCTATATAGGACTGGCATCCCGCGATTATTAGGGACTGTGCGTACATTGGTACATACTTATATTACACTCATCTTAAGCCCCAGCTAGTAGTATACCTGCACTGCTATTCGCCGCTGTACTCTCGACTATTACATACCTGTTTGTAATTTCTGCAGTTACTTGTTTTGCACTAGTGGACTTGGTCGTCTACCCTGCCTTGATGGTACCATAGACGTACGGTAGACTTGTATCATTACGAGAATGAACATTGGATTAGAGTCTAGACTGTGTTTGGCATGCAGTGCATGAAAAAAACGAAAGAGTAATAACACGACGTGTTGTTTCGCTTGTCACGATCGGGGCCATGAGTGCATCTTCTCACGTCCGGAGCGGAAGACGTCATTCGAAAAAGAATCCATCCTTTGACTTGACTCGCGACGAGGTCTGAGTCTGAGGCTTGCGCTGCTCAAAATCGTTCTGTCGAGCATCTGAGAGGATCTGAGCTGCGCTGTCCTTCTCCTCCTGTCTTTTTCTCGCGATCCAGCCTTCTCTGCTCCTTCTTTCCCTCTCAGCCAGGCGGGCGCGCTTCTCTCTCGATGGCTCCCACTTGCTGCGTAATATCCGGCGGACGGCTTCTGGACTGATCTGGAACTTGTCCGCGAGTACCGCGCAGGAGAACGTGTCGCTGTCGAACGCGTGGAGGGAGCGAAGTCCGTCCATGGCGTCGCGCGAGAGTTTACGCGTGGGGTTCCAGCCTTCTGGGAAGGACTGTTTGATGGTTTCGCGATGCCGTCGCCACTGTTCAGGGGTTGGGGGTGCGGAGGCGGGGCTTCTGTTGGGAAGGGGAGGGGGCGGTTCGTCCTCGGTGAGATCGAGGGAGGGAGGGGCGTCGCTGTCGAAGAGGAGGGATGTGGGTGGAACTTGACCGGAGAGTTGCCAGTTGCGAGGTGGGACGACGCGCTGGGAGTAGAGACGACGTGCGAGTCTGAGAAACATGACTGGAGGGAAGAAAAGTGATTGGTCGTTTTTCGGTATCGCCCGATCTGTGTGGGAGCTTCGACTCGATCAAGTCGACGACGTTGAACATGGCCGACCTGTCTGACGAGCAAATCAACCAAGGTCGGTCTCGCTCTTAGACATCTCCAACGCTCTCTCAGTGAGCTCTACTCAGCCTACCTCGACGTGCGTTCGGATAAATCCGATACCAACTGGTTGCTCTTGGATTACGAGGTCGGGTCACCTTCTGGCTTGGCAATGCATCACGTCCTCACGCGCATCAGTCCGATCGCTCAGACAAGCTCAAAGTCACACAGACAGGCATAGGCGGTCTCTCAGAACTCCGGGACGCCCTCAATGACTCCAGGGCTTCGTATGGCTATGCACGAGTCACGTACTCCAACGACAAGGAATCTCAGCGCGAAAAGTTCATCCTCGTTGTCTGGATCGGATCTGGCTGCAAGGTGATGCGCAAAGGCAAGGTAAGCATCCCGGTTCTCCGTTTACGTGCGACGCCGCCGCGTGTCCTGCCTGACCCATCGGCACTGCGTGGCGGCCTTCTCCGGACCCGGGCGCCATCACACGCCATCATTGCCCTAGTTGTGATACCAACGTGTCCATCGACTCACTTTGTTTCTTGCACATTTAGATTTCCGTCCATACGGCAGATGTCAAGCAGGTGTTGCGCGTTTACTCAATCGAAGTAGCTGCCCGTGAGAGGGATGACTTGAAAGAGGACCCCATCGTCGCCAAGCTGCGCAAAGTGAGTGACGCGTCGCAAATGACTTCGCATACCTATGCTCCTTTCCTGACGACACATACGTACGTCCGACATGTAGGCTGGCGGTGCGAGCTACGACGGAGTGTGATGTCGTTCCCTTATCCTTATTCGTCTACTTTGGATACGGTGCCCCGCATAAGTAGTCGTTCATATCACTGTCTCCACAGAGCTTGCATCATATATCAGTGGCGACAAAGTTGACACTGCCTGCGACATAAAGTTCGCTCGTCGTTGGATATGTGGATACATTTTGCGTGCGCGGTTGCGTCACCATCTCTCCCAAGTGGGTACCACCGTGGGTCTTGGCAGCTGCCACAGTTTAGTTGGCGATGAGGCCAAACTTTGTGAGATTTTCAATGCCCTCATCCGTCAACCGCATGCCCATCCACCCGTCCATGCTCTTAGCCGACAAAACTTTTTCATAGAATGCGATGGACGGTGCGTTCCACTGCAGACATCTGAATCCCAAGCGTGACACTTCCGAGCATAAACACTCACCGTGAGTACGGACCAATCGAGCCGTCCGCAATTCTGCCGGCAAAAAGAAAATGGCCGTCGGCACGATGCACGAACGAAGAAAAGGGTAGTAAACGAGGTACCTTTTCCTGTGCTACCTTACCGAGCGCGGCGAACAAGGCTTTTCCAATTCCCTTATTTCTGGCCTCTGGTTTTACAAACAAGTCCTCGAGCTGCATCGCACGTCCGTGTCAAACGGGGATGTGGCAACCGTGCGCCAAACGTACATATAGACCTGGTCTTCCCGTCCAGGTGGAAAAGTTGAAAAAGTAGAGGGCCATTCCCAGGGGTGCGCCGGGATTCTCGGCGGTGCCTTGGAACGCGAGGAGGGCATGTGCGTAGCCCTTTTCGAAGATGTTTTCCCGGAACTGCGGAGGGTGAGTGGCTGCTGAGAGCGAGAAACAGGGTTGTGCGCACCAGCTCGGGGGTGGCCTTTGCGGACTCTGGTTCTTTCTCGTACGTGGCCTACGGAAGCGTCGGTCAAAGCAAGCGAGGGTGGGAGAGCGGTGGTCGTACGAGATCGCGGACAAGCTGCAGGAGCGCGTCCTGGGATATGGTCGTGAGCATCTGAGGCGTCAAAGGACGCATATACGCACTACGTCAGCGACGGTTGCGGGGCGGATGTGGAACTGGATGGACATGGTGTGGAGAAGAGATTATCTTATCAGCAACGACCGAGAGGTCGCTTGTGTGTGCGTGTTTGTGTGTAAACCTTGTTTGAGAGTTTTCATCGTTACACGACACATTTGCGCCTCCTCCCCCTCCCCCCTTCCGCAGCCATCTCTGACCCACCATCATGGACCCAGCAAAATTGGCCAAACTGCAGGCACAGGCTGCGGCTAACCGGCTTGGTGAGCGATTTTTGGTCACCCACCTCCGCGGTGTGACCATCGCTTCATCTTTCTCCATCTCTCCCCTCCAAATCATCACTTCTAACGTGCTCCAGGTGGCAAGGGTACCATGCGTCGGAAAGTAGTCCGGAAAACCAAACCCTCTGCCGCACAAGACGACAAAAAACTGCAGGCTGCCCTCAAGAAACTTAATGTACAGCCTATTCCCGGTGTAGAGGAAGTGAACATGTTCAGGGAGGACGGAAACGTACTACACTTCACTACGCCAAAAGGCACGTTTCTTCTTGATTCCATCTTTCATTTTCTCCCCTGTACACTTTATTTTTCTCTCTCACACACGACCTGTTCCGTCGGACGAGGTGATCGAGGGTATTAATCTTGCCTTGCTATTTCTGAACAGTTCACGCCGCGGTGACTGCCAACACATTTGCGATCTACGGAGCAGGGCACGTCAAGGAGCTTACGGAGCTCGTCCCTGGCATTCTCAACCAGCTCGGCCCTGATTCCCTCGCATCGCTGCGCAAGCTCGCAGAATCCTACCAAGCCATCCAACAGGGGCAACAGAGGCCAGCTGCGGGTGGTGCCGAAAACGATGATGATGATGTCCCTGATCTCGTAGAGAACTTTGACGTCGAGGGCGACCAGGCAGCCGCAGCGGTGGCCAACGACAAGGAAAAACTGGACGACGTCAACTGAGCACGCGCGTCCACGAGGAAGGCGTGGTTTGGGTTTGCGAGCGGGGGTTGCTGACTTGCGTATCTATCATGTGGGTCTGTCTCTGGCAGGGAAGGGGGGATTACCAACTCGAAACTATAATTTTGGATGGTGATGACTCTTGTCGATTTCTCCTTCACGCTTTCTCCTCCCTCTCTCTTCATCTCCTATGTTCGAAGTTTGGTCCGCGGTGATTGTATCAAAATGTCTTGCAGCCGTTGGCTCGTGCTCTGGAATCACACTCGCTCGGTTCGTTTCTGTTTGTTGTCCCACTTGTCTGCAGCATTTGCAAGTATCTGTTCCTGCAACTAGAATTTCATCAGGCATGTTGTGGGCAGAGTCACCCTCGATCACAAATGTTGCTTACCCTGGTCCAAGGGACATGGTAACCGATCCATATGAGTACCGTGCGCTCACCTGCAGGCAATAAATAGTGCGCTGTCAGAAGCAGGGCCGGCACGTTTCCATTCTGACTGTGGCATCGTGGAATTGCTGTGGCAAACAGATGACTTGTCATGATAGAACTTTGTTGGGAGAGTCCAGCGATGGTCTCGCGGCCCCCGAGTGGACCGAATCGTGTTGCAGGGTAGAGTGTCCCACTGTCATGCATCGGCACGATAATACCATGGGATTCTATGCTACTGTGAAAAAGTCGCGGGTTGTCCGAAGTTGTTCTACTTGACAATAGCGCCGTAGTATGTAGTACTATTTCTGAACCCCGGGCCGGCTGCGCGAAGCTTAGGCACTCCCGAGATTCAAAAGATATGGATATCGAGCGAGATCGAGACTCGACAGCCTATGGTATCACGTTTAGGCTGTGCAGCACCATGGAGAGGCTCCAAGGGCGCTGGTTCCGACGGATTCCTGAGTTGGAACGATGATGATCGCGATCGTTCACTGGATCAAAAAAGAGTTATCGCGGCTTCGGACGACTTGCGCGCCGCGGCGACGCGACAATGTAGGAACTCCATATGATGTAACGGAAGCCCCTTTACGGTACCTTGGTTATTACTTACTTCCTGCGTGCGCTCTCCGGCCGACACGGTTTAATTATGTCCTTTTACCCCACATTATCGAGCCTGAAATCACCAAGGGGGAACGCGGGTCGTCCTCCGTGGGATGGCACGTTCGCGCGATAAACATCCACTCTGAAGCCGCGATAGTAGGCGGGCGGTGATCCGACGCGGTCGTGTCGTGTCTCGGCGACGGTCTCAAGTTACAGACCCCTCTCCCTTGACCCTGACGGGTCCTGGCGGCCGTTGATATCTTCGTTCGCGCTCGTTCATCAAGTCGTACGGTACCTTATATTTAAGCATATGGGGGTCCTCGCAACTCCGAGACGTCCACTCAACTGAGTCGACCGCCTATCGACGCGCACGCTCTCCTTCATTCAAGTTCTGGGGGAGACGATCTCTCCCCGAGGACCCGGGAGAATCGAGCACTTTGACATAGCATGATGGGTTGTCCGCGTCGTGTCGTCTGTCGACGATCGGTCCCGTTCGAAGGCGTCGTGAATCTCCGAACGGAGCCGATAGAATGTGAGACCCTGGCCCCCGCACGCAACGCATGCATACGGTACAAAAGGGGTTTGCGCCCATTTCGCTGAGGTGCGTCGCAGACTCGACCGAGGTCGCGACAGCCCCGAGCGTGTCACAAGGAACACAGAATGCGATTTGTTCCGCGGGGTAAGCAACGCGTTGCACATGTATTTAGTGGTCCTATGAAACGGGTCTGTCAATTCCCCCTTCTCTTGTTTTCTCCTTTCTTTCCTCCGATGTGGCGCCGGCCTATAATTGAACTCATCGAAAGTGGAATACCGCCGGAGCACGAATGTGAGTCTTCCCGATTGTCATGGATGGAGGCACATTACCTGCGTAACGAGCTTTCGAGGGACCGGGAGTCGAGCGTGCCTGGAGCTTCATCTTTGCTCTTTCTTCCGCACCATCGGATAGATCCGAGGTCAACGAGCGCTGATCGCTGTTGCGTACAACTGGGCCTACCGTGCTCTCCCGAGTACCCGCCCAGCGTTCAGTAGGCCCGGCAATTCCGAGGAGTTCTTTGCGAACATTGGGACCAAGGATGGAACCGGAACGCTCAGTGACCCTGAGTTGTGCTGGTGAGCGTCCGCGGGTCTGATCTATTGGCTCAAGCTCTGGAGCCCCAAAGTTAACTTTGCGCATCCATGCGTGTTCTCTAAGATTAGTTCAGAGAAGAGCGTCATTCATCTCGCGCTCGCAGCCATGCTGTAAGATGCAGTGATACGTGCGCAAGGTCGAGAAGGAATGTCGGTATGGAAATTCGTCACTAACATGACCGGGACCCGTACTTGTATATCGCCTCGCTTCACAGGAATGGTTTGAATTAGGTCTCGAGTATGCACAGGTGTTGGGCGTTACGCCCAATGAACCTCGAGGACGCAAGCCACAGGCGGAATTGGTGGACGGCGCTCCCGTGCATCATTGATACGCTCACATGAGGAGAAATGCAAGTTGTTTGAGAAAAAGGCAAGCAGGAAAACGGGAATGAGAAACGTCCGTGAGAGTGATCGGGTATGCACAGGCTTCAATTGGCCGGAGGCTTATCAGTGATAGCATGCGCGCCAGATAGTCCACGTACGTTACGCTGGCCCGGTGCGATGGGATTCGAGGGTTGTAACAGCCTTGAGCTAATGATCCCGTCCGAATTGATTATGATGCTCCGCCGGACGCGCTACGGATCTCACAAAACCAGTTCGGCCTAGGAGGACGCATTCAAGACAAAAATAGGTGTCCCGCTTGCTCCGGGGGAAGAATGACGAGGTTGTTGATGATCCAAATAATTATCGGTCGAAAGAAGCTCCGAATCGAAAGGGAGATACGACAGGACTCAGTTTGATGAATGCCTCGGATGCAGACAAGGTATGGGACAACAGTGAATGTATCAGATACGCGGAAACACTCGGAGAGATGCGACATAGTGTTTGCTGGCGCTGACTGATAACGGGAATTGAAGCACCCACCGCACTGTGACACGCGGCGATTAGACGGGTCCTCGCTCTGGACGGGATCGGCGTTGCAACGGGAGAACACGCACACAACCTCCAACCGCTGTTGTGGGCGGCGGCGGTGGATGCAGCGCAGATCGACGCGTGCAGCATGGGAAGGTGCTTGGTGTGTCTCTGATGGTGGTGTCAGTCTGATGCCAAGTAGCCGTCTGGGCGGGTTGTGGTGTAGATTCGGCGTGTTGGTATGTATCGGGCACCGAAAACACGTTATCTGCCTGAAGTTGGGGCGGCCGCCCCAAAGAGCACGAGTCGGCGTTTTGCAGATTGGAAGAATCGTTTCGGTGGCGCACAACGTCATCCAATTTACTTCGATTAATGAGTAGGGTCGTCAAAATGAGAAGAAAGAATGGAGGTGAGTTGTGGTGTGGTGGAGGAGGGTGTGGTTCTGACGCGAGAGCAGCACGGAGATAACATGGTCGAGTATGAACGAGAAGAGAAGGGAACAGGGGTGTTTGTATATATTTGTAAAATGGACCACGTGACAAGAACCGAGATGGATGAGTTTTCGATGAGGATCATCACCGAGGTCGATGATGGCCTACGACGAGCAGCGGCCCTTCGCCACACGCCCACCGCAACTGCCGGGCGTCGTGCACGTCGAGCACGATGCACGGGGCACGTTGGGACGTGAGCAGTCGGTCGGATTCCAGTACGTCAACCGATCCCCGTTCGTGCAACATCCACTCGTGTCTCCACCTCCGACTCGGGCGTATACGCAACCCGTTCACACCACCGGCCCGTCACGCCGACCCCTCCCGACCCCACGTGCTCGTCCCGAGTCAATGCCACCCCCCCTCCGACAGTCCCCGCTCGTCGTACAGGCACCGGCACCGTCCCGGCCCGTCATCCTCCCTTCCTCTGCCACACTGTCAATGGCCACCTCCCCGACCGTCCCGCACGCACGACGTCCCCTCCCCACACCGACCGTTTCACCTCCCAGGCCCGTTCGCAAGCACACGAGCATCGATCTCACCGCTCGTCCCACTACCAGTCCGGACCGCGATCTCCGCATTCCCAGCTCTTTCACCCGTCGCGTTCCAGACGCATTCCAACGTCCTCCAACCATCCCCGTTGCTTCCTTCCACACCCCGCCCCCAACCTGGCCCCGCTCACCGCCCTTTGACACCCGCGAGGCACACGATTCCAAATCTGCTCCACTTTCGGATCGCAACCTTCCCGTAACCCCGATCAGCGTGAGCGTAATCGAACGCAGGAGCACCGTCTCAGGTGTCGTCCCTGTTGTCCTTCCACCGCGTCTCGATCCACGTGTAGGAAGCCCCGAGCGTGCACAGCCAGCCCAACCACCCCAAACATCCTCTACTCGTCGCCCCCTTCCTACCTCACCCACCGAACCACCTCGTGTTCCGTTCCTCCATCAAAGCGTTACTATTTCCTCGCAAGACGAACGCGATGCATCCCCTCCCTCTGATCTTTCCTCTCTTTCTGACGAGGAAACGTACCAGCCAATGATATTCGTTGATCCTTTGAAGGAAGACACCGTTGTATCTGAAAGAAAAGTGCATACCCCGAGTCCGGAATACGGAATCAGAGATTTGCCCTCTCGCTCCAGGATAGCTATTGCAAATCGTAACGACAGTCAGCACGTCAATGTGATTGTCTTTGATGCTCGGCAAGAGCAAGTTACTCGGCCGCGCCCCTCGCGCTCTGCTACACTCCCGCAACCACCCACTTTGAGCTCGATTCCTTCACAGAGTCAACCACAATCTGGCAACGTCCCGCAAACACCGCCCGCGCGCATGTCTCCTCCATTGTCTGGTGCATCCTCCCCCTTTCCTAACCGTAGTCCTCTTCCTGGTATTCCAACGGTGGAGCCTCAGTCTCTCACTCTCCGCCTCGCCTCCATGGGATTAGCCGAGGAACGACAACGAGAGAGGGAAAGGCAAACTCAGCAGGCAGTGTCTCCCACTTCGCATCAGAGTCCTACTCGAGCCGCTCTTGGTCCTACCAGCCCTGTGCGTCAACAGCCGGCATGGCCCACAAACCTCCCACCACTTCCACGCACACCGGGAAACGCCTCTCGTCCCTTGTTTGGCGCAGCTGGTGAGTTTCAAACCTAACATTTGTGTTTGCAACGTCTCATGCATGTTTTTTCTCCCCTGTAGCACAGGGCCAGCCATTGAAGCACAACGGGACATCTTCATCCCCAGCATCTCTGCCAACAAGCCCAACACACCACATGCGTCCCTTTTCGTCGTCTCCAGACGCCAGCGCCACGTTTGATCGGAGGTCATTTGCACAGCCATCGCCCCGACAACTGCCTCATGCTCAGTCGCAGCGGGTCCCGCAGCTGAGCGACCGCCAGCTTCAAAAACAAAGAGAGAGGGACATAGACATCGATTTAGATGATGCGCCTCCACCCTCGCTGCGCCGATCGCCATCACCTAACCGTCAGGATTTCACTCGAACTCCGACAATTGAAATTACGAGTGATACGCCGCCGAGAAGGCAATGGTCACCTGGTCAGGATTTCACGTCACGAACTGACAACGCAAATGGGAACAGCGTCCGCAATTCATACGTCGGATTCCGTGTGGGGTCGCAGTCTCCCGAAAGGAGGGGGCAACCGCCCACTCAGTCTTCAATCAGATCACAGACTCAGTCCCACCAGACCCCGGTACCAAGTATATCGCTCCCCGACGATCACCACGATAGTGATGATGCCGACAACGGTCCCAGTATTGTCGTTTCTGGACATGCCAGTGGCCCTGTTGTTTCGGTCTCTCCTGCTGTTTCGATTTCAATTCCCAGTATCGTTGCCTCAGAGCATGGAACTCCTGCGATCGCTGTATCGGCTGTTGATTCCCCTTCCATCGCTTTCTCGCCCCCGACAATCTCGGTTTCGGACTCGTCTCACCCACAGAGACCGGGACAGACACTTGGCGGCTTTGGATCTCGGCATACGCAAATTCAGGAATCAGTCCCGTCTGTGCCTAACCGTGGACCCGGGTCTAAACGCGGCCTCCCTAATCCTCCGTCCTCTTCCCCCCATTTGCGTACCAGCAGTGGCCTCTCGTGTGGGGGGTGCAATGGTCCCATAATCGGTCGCATCGTGAGTGCTATGGGTCAACGGTGGCACCCCAACTGTTTCAGGTGCACTATCTGTAACGAACTCTTGGAACACGTAAGTAGTTATGAACATGACGCCAGACCGTACTGTCACCTAGATTATCACGAGGTTCGTATCGACCATCTCATTGCACCACAACTGCTACTGACTCAATATATATGACTCGCGCAGGCATTTGCTCCTCGTTGTTTCCACTGCAAGACTGCCATCATCGACGAGCGGTTCATTACGCTCGACGATCCTGCTCTCGGTAAACGTATGTACCACGAACAACACTTTTTCTGTGCTGAGTGTGGGGACCCGTTCCTCGCACCGAGTGGACCACTCCCGCCGTCTCTTGTGCGCGCGGGTGAGCTGAACGTTATGGGGGACGGGGACTTTGTCGACGATGACGTTGGCTTTACGGTATACAAGGGTCACCCGTACTGCGAGGCTTGCCACGTGCGACTTCGGATGCCAAAGTGCAAGGCGTGCAAGAAGAGTATCAGAGACGGTGTTAGAGCCGTTGAAGCGTTGGGGGGGAAGTGGTGTTGGGGGTGTTTCGTGTGCGAGGTGAGTCTTCGTTTGCACTTTTGCTTTGTTCTGTTTCCGTGAGGTGATATGTACTGACGCGAGAATGATAGGGCTGCAAGAAACCATTCGAGGACCCGTCCTTTTTCTTGCGGAGCGAGAAGCCATTTTGTGAGCCTTGCTTCAGTTTGATATTGAGGAACGAAGTATGAAGATGACGCCGACAATGAGCGCCGCAACGTCGTCTTGACACTACGTTCTGGTGATGATTTAATTAATGGTTTATGCGTGATATATTGGTTGTCTGATGTCAGTCGTTGAAAGTTTTGTTATCGTCATGTATTGTATGCTTTCAATCACGTATTTATGATTAGATGTTGGCTTGCCAGGAGTGCCTGAGCCATCAAGAAGTTCTTTCTGACATGAGTACAGTCTGAGACCCTGAGCACCAGCCAACCTACTGCATCGGGGGGCCTCAGTCCGAGTCCTCGCCTGTGAAAGAGAAGAGTGGTTCAGCCAACTTCTTTCATGCAATTGTGGCAACTCCTGAGCAATCACCCATAACAAGTATCATATGAGGAGAAGCAGAATTGAACATGAGTCCAGTTGAGTGGGCATGGACTCAATATCTCCTCTGGATGACCATTGATCACTGATATGATGCAAAAGGGGAAAACATTTATACATCTCATGTAACAGCATCAGCAAACCAACCCTTGTATTGGCAGACCTGTACAGACACTACAGAAAACTACAGCAAGGTACCTAGTAATACAGATCTGTACAGAAAAATAGGGGAAACACAACTCAATAATTTTAGTA